>JACEFZ010011408.1:0-14928 GCA_014155875.1 Cepaea nemoralis
AGTTGAGTTGATTTAACAAAAAACATCCTAGCACTCGGGACTTTCCCATCCGTGCCTTCGTCCTTATCTCCCGCCCTGTTCTGAAGCGCAGAATAATTATTTAGTCTGTCCACAAGGTGGTAGTCGTCTTGAGCTGGTGTTTGTGGCTTCCTGATTGATTTCATCACTCTTTTCTTTTGGTGGCATATAAACATACTTTACTGACACTTGGATTAGTTGTTATTGTATTATTACATTATTTCCTTCTGTTTGAGATTCCGTTGATTATTGTGTTTACGTGGACTGAGGTCCTTGTCAGGTATGTATATGTGTCTGTTTGTATGGCATCCACGACTCTAGTGATCGAGTGAGATGGCAAAACATGACCGCCACGCTTATCGGCATGGAACATGATGGATGGATGGATGGATGGATGGTTTGTATGGTGCGCGTTCAAGATCTGAGAGTGCAATTTTGTTTCATTATATATTGTTAGCCGGCTTCGTGGCTTAGAGGTTATGACTTTTCTCCGTAATCTCATATACTCTCGTAGGTAACGTGATGACGGTGAGAATCAGCAGTGGTTCGAATCGCATCGGTAACTTACGGGGTATGTGAGCCGGCCGCTCAGAAAGCAATGGCAAACTACTGAGAGTAATCTTGCCAAGAAATCAACATACAGCTGAAAGATGCTGGTGTTGACAGCGATGTCCTGTAAAGGATATGCAATATATATATATATATATATATATATATATATATATATATATATATATATATATATATATATATATATATATATATATATATATATATATATATATATATTCTTTTTTTTCATTGGCACCTTGCCGTCTTGACAGACGATAGTTTGTAAGGGATGGAGTTATTGCCTCTCCATAGCACAAAGCCTGGGCTAAAATATAGAGATCATGTGTTGCCCATGCAGCATGATCCCTCTCTCGGCCTGCCTAGTTCACTCCAGAGGAAAGGTAACACCTCTACATCTGGAACAAGACAAGCTGCAGAAGCAGCCGGATCAGCAAAGCAATGCTCTAATTGTCCGCCTGTCGGAGCTTCGATCCTCGACCAGCCGCCAACCAAGGCTTAGGGCCTGGTCTGCCCTGCCATGACAGTTTGTCTTTAGGTTGCATTTCCTCGCACAAGGGTAAGGCTTGTACCCTACCAATTGCGCTCTTCCGCCCGAAGCCGTTGGCACAATGTGGGGTGTCGGGTTTGGTAAGCGCCGCCCAACATTCGGCGCTAACAGAAAGCAGGTAGTATCGTCTACTGTTATATATATATATATATATTGTTATGTCCAGCTGCAGGCATGATATGTCTTACAGACAGGACTAATTTGTCTTACACACAGGACTATCATGTCTTACAAACTGGATTACCATGTCTTACAGATAAGGCTGTCATGTCTTACAAACAGGACTACCATGTCTTACACACAGGACTACCATGTCTTACACATAAGACTACCAAGTCCACACGGTATAGCCTAGAAGCAGAAGCAGTGAAACTGTATATCCTCAGTATGTGTTAAAAACGTGTAAATGGGATCTGCATTACTGAAAGCCATGGTTGGACACGATGAACTCTGGTTGCTCTATCACTCTCCCATCTACTGCTCTCCTGGTCGCAATCGTGCACGTATGGGGAGATGACACAGTGATTTGCCACAAACATGGGAACCCGGATCTCAAATTCTTCTACACGGATGTGATGTCATACACCAGGGCAGATAAGCCACGGGAGAGTGAAAGCTGTCTGCTGCTGCTTCCTCTTCTTCTTCTGCTTCTTCTTCTCATTCTGTTGCTGCTGCTGCTCCTCTTTTATACTTCTCACTAATTTTCCTAGTCTTGTTCTTGCTCTTCAACCTCCTATTCCCCTTTGCCTTATACTTCTTTCTGGTCTACTGTTTCATCTTCCCCTCCTCTTCTTCTCTTTTATGACATAACCCACGTCCGAACCTTATTCCACATCGAAGCTTCTCATCAACATTGTCTTCCCATAACCACCAACCGGGAGCAACACATCTCAGTGTGTCAATACCCCAGTCTTCCCATTTTTTAACCACACTGTCCCAGGAGATTGTCTCTTTTACATTTTTAACCCCCTCTGTCCCAGGAGATTGTTCCTTTCACATAACAAAGCCTGTGGCTTGGAAGGAATGAAGGTTTATCCTTGTCTCGGATATAAATGGTGAAAGAACTAACTGAGATTGTGAGTCTGTCTAGGTCAGAAGACTGATACCCACAAGTTTAGGCGCGGTGAGCATAAGGTCCTAGACCCAAATTTTTAGAAAAGTCAGCACTGGGTGGGTCATGGGGTCAACACCACACCGCCAGATTTACTTCCCAAGACATTTTTGGTACCTATTTGAGCCGGGGTCCCCTGGGGATGTCCCAGGTCAGTTGTGAAACATCAGCCTTAATGAGGATTCGATCTCATGACCATCGGATCTACCATGCAAAAGTCATGCTACTACGTCATCGATGTACCACTAACGACTGATTGCCATTATGGTATTAGTATATAAAATGTCATGGACAGACAAGAATACAAACTTTGACTGCTGCAGAGTATATAAAATATCATGGACAGAGAAGAACATAAAAGTTGACAGCTGCACAGTATATAAAATGTATATAAAATATCATGGACAGACAAGAACACAAACATTGATAGCCGCACGTTATAATAAAAAATATCATGAACAGAGGGTTAGTTAGTTACATATCTTTTACAGGACGTTTGCAGTCAACGCCAACATTGATTTGCTGTTATTGATGTCTTGGCAAGTTTACGTTCAGTAGTTTGCCATTGCTTCCTGAGCGACCGGCACCCATACCATTTCGTAAAATACCAGCGCAACGCGGTCTGCTGTTAAATCGCGCGGAGCTGTGCTTCGAACGCGGGTATAAAGGATTACGAATCGCTTCCGTAACAGCTTCGCCACTGAGACCGGCAGATGGACAGAGAATAAAACAAATATTGACAGCTGCACGGAATATCAAATATCATGGACAGAGAATGAAACACTGAGCTATAGACAGCGGCACAGTATATACCATATCATGAACAGGAAAAAAAACATAAACTTTGACAGCTGAACGGTATATAAAATATCATGGACAGAGAAGAACATAAACTTTGACAGCTGAACGGTATATAAAATATCATGGACAGAGAAGAACATAAACTTTGACAGCTGAACGGTATATAAAATATCATGGACAGAGAAGAACATAAACTTTGACAGGTGAGCGGTATATAAAATATCACGCAAAGGGTATGCCACTAACTAGTGCATCCTCTAGTCTCTTCCTCTCTCTTCTACTTCTGGGAACCCCGAATGTTTGTGTATTTATTTACAAAGGTTAGACAGCTGGGCAACAAATAATAAAAAGAGGTCTTCTTCGCGAAGAAGATTAACAGTCTGCCTGTCGCCCTGAAGATGGTGGTTTCCTACCCCGGTCTGCCTCGTTCAGACCACGATTGTCATTTTTTTAGAGACTCCTGGGGGTCAACTCTGGAGCTACGGAGTTCGTGCTTTGTGCGATGCTCTCTCGGTCAGCTGTTTGTTGTTCTACGGAACGAACGAACGAACGAGCAATCTTTATTTTCAAAGGGTTAAGAATTGGGGACGCAGGCCCGTCTGACATTCTGCCCTTCTTCTCTAATTCCTCTCATACATTATTTCATTCAACATCACTTATGAAGCTAATATTAGACATCAAAAGAACAATAAGCATTAATACGCATGAAAAATAATCGCTACTACATGACTCACTGAGGAAATGTTTACCATGGACATGATAAATACCTAAGGAAGGTGTAACGTGCCATACATATGGGAATGTTTATTAACTAGTTGTCGTGTATGATAATTTACCATTATTATTTTTAGGAGTGGGGGGGGGGGGGGGAGAAGGGCATGCAGTCTGTACTGAGGTAGTGTTCAAACAGGTTGCGATTGTATGTGTAATGATTGGTGGTGTCTTTGATTTCTTGTGGAAGATTGTTCTACAACTGAGTGGCAGAGTATGTTAAGCTTGCATTATATAAGTCTATCCTAGGTTTAGGGACATGAAGAATATTTAGTCGTTCGCTATGTCTTGCGTAATATTCGAACAATGGCCAAAGGTACCTTGGAGCATTTTGAAATAGGATGTTGTGAATTATTTTAGCCTTATTAAAAAGTAGGCGTTTGTGGAGTGGCAGTAACTGAAGACGTTAATGTAGGTTGAAATTGTCTGTAAGCTTATCACCATTGATTAAACGCACTGCCCTTTTCTGGAGTGAATAAAAGCGTATTGTTATTGATTTGGAGCATCCATCCCAGATTGTGGAACAATAATCAATATGTGTTTGTATGTGGGAAGTATAGAATATCTTTCTTGTGTTTTCGTCGAGGAAATTTTTATTTTGGCGAGTTGGTATACTTTTTTGGCTATTTGTTTAACTAGAGCATGAACATGGGAATTACATGTTAGATTTTGATCTAGGATAAGACCCAGTGCCTTGTGCTCGGTTACACTTTCTATAGAGATATCGAGGCAAATGGGGTAAAACTTCGTGCAATTAAGTCGGCCTTCTCGACTTTAGTACTTCTAGTAATTTAGCAACAAATAATACCGGGTGTTTGTACAGTCTCACTACACTTTGTATGTAGAACAACTTTGAAAAATGGAGTATATTACGTCATAAAAATGTGCGCCACAGTCCTTCGTGAAGCAATATGCAGCGAATGGCTGTCGTCTGCTGGGGTAATTCTTCGCACTCCAAACAGAATGGTGTTATCAACGGAAGAAATAACATTTTTCGTTGAACAAGTGTTTCGAAATGGTGATCGATACACACGGAAATAACAACAGACACGTTGAAGAAGGTATTTGACAATATGAAGAGACGTGTACAGTCATGTCATGAAGCCCGAGCTGGACATTTCCAACACCTGTTATAATGAATACTTCATTGTCACTTTCCAGTTTCCCCAAACCAGCGTTAGATCATAGCATTGACTATTGTAACTGATTTAATGAATGTTTAGCACACATTTTGATGATATCATGTACTTCAATTTTCAAATTTGATCTACATACAAAGTGTAGTGAGACTTTTCAAACACCCTGTAGCATTAGCACCAGTAATAGTATCAGAATAGCAGAGAAGAGAGTTGCGTCATGATCGCCCATGTCTGCTCCAGAGCAGACAGGTGATGAAGAAAACAGAAGCAGAACTTGTATGTAAGAAAGGAATTCGAAAACTATGATCTTTCGCTAAAGAGAAAGACTTTCACAAGAAAATACGTAATTAACCTCCGGAAATGAACTCCTACTGTCAATCCACAAACTCGTCTCTTGTCTAATACATGTCGTCGTAATTAGTGCTATTCGGTGCTTTATCTAGAGAATTTTTGGTGCAAAACCACCCTGACCCCTTGTCACCACCCCTTCTTGTCTTTAGGATCATCAATGTCTGGCGCATTTAAGAGGTACACAAATATCTCTTAAGAAGAGTTTTTGTTCTCAGTCTATTTTCACATAATCTCGTTAGGTTATCTTGCCCAACCTAAAGTACAGAGTTGGCAGAAGTGCTAGAACCAGTTTTTGAGGATTAAGAACTGACAATGTTTGTTGTTGTTTTAGTTGTTGTTATTTATTTATTTATTCGTCCTTTACTCATGCTGTCTTCTTTATTCTGTACACATAAGTCGGGCGTCCTGTCTGCAGTATTGTGCATGTTTTAATTTTTGTTTCAGGTTATTTTTGCTGACTGTGTTCCGAGTTCTGCGAGATTGTGCTTGTGATGGATAAAATTAGACACGTTAGCGGATATGCCGCCTGCATGATGGGAATGTGGGCGTGGGTCTGTTATGGCGGCTAGCTCACGTATGTGTGGGTTCTGTTGATTGGGAATAACGCAAAGTGTTGGAGAATGTGTGTTAAGGGATTTGTTTTGGGATAGAATGTTTCTTTGTTGATGTGAGGGATTGTTTGCTGAGACATGTGTTTTAGTGTGTGTGAGAGTCGGTCTGGTGTGGGTGTTTGTGGATGTGAGAGAGAGAGAGAGAGAGAGAGAGAGAGAGAGAGAGAGAGAGAGAGAGAGAGAGAGAGGGAGGGAGGGAGGGAGCTGTGTTTTGTGTGACAGGAGAAAGAGCATTACTCTGAAGGGAAGGAATACGACATGTGTCTGTGAGACTAAGGGACAGCTTGTGTTGTGTCAGAGAGAGAGAAAGAGATAGAGAGAGAGAGAGAGAGAGAGAGAGAGAAATAGACAGAGAGAGTGAGGGAGATAGTAAGAGAGAGTGAGAGAAAGTGAAAGAGAGAGGGAGAGAGTGAGAGAGATCCGGCTTTACGGCAACCTGTCTGCCCTGTATAACGTAGAGACCCGCAAGGGCTCTTCGCCTGTTGCCTTCTTCCACGTGTGTTGCTTGTTTCATCAGGCATTGCTGGAAGCAATGGTTGTCTGACATTTCCCAGAGCTGGACACTCTCAGAGGTCACGCTGGCGAGGACATGCACGAAGACGGCACTCACACAACGGTGTTGCTTGGGGTTGTTTAGGTACAAGGTAAGTTACAGTTATGTGAGGTATATTCGAAGTCTGAAAGTCATGTTCTGATCATGATTTTGCCGATCTGCCGATCGGGACCAATCCTAATGTATTTACTTTCTTCGGAAGTCTCCAGGCGCCATTCCCGGCTATCACATATTTTTAGACCTTCTCCCGATGTCTCCAGTTGTAGTTCACTGAACCAATGATTCGTATACTTTCTCCCAATGTCGCGAGTCATCCATAACTCTAACCATGTATCTGTTCACTTTCTAACGGTCCCCAATCGTCCATCACTCCAACTATATAAGTGCACAATTTCTCCCGCTGTCTCCACCCGTTCATCGCCACAATCATATATTTGAGTATTTTCTCCCGCTGTCTTTACCCGTCCATCACTCAACCATATATGTGTATACTCTCTCCCAATGTCGCCTGTCGTCCATCACTCCAATAGTACTCACTCCAGTACTCAATCACTTTAACCATGTTTCTGTAATGTGAGAATGGTCCATAGAAGCAATAATCTTGGTTTGCAGCAATAACACATGCAGGAATAACACTCTCAGAAATAATACTTGCAGGAATAACAATTACAGCAATAACACTTGCAGTAATAACACTTCCAGCAATAACACTTCCAGCAATAACAATCGAGGAAGAACACTTGCAAGAATAACACTTGCAGAAATATCATCCTCAGGAATAACACAAGCAAGAATAACGCACTCAGGAATAACACACTCAGGAATAACATCTGCAGGTATAACACCTGCATCAATAACACTTGCTGCAATAATACTTGCAGCAATAACACTTGCAGGAGTAACACACTCGGGAATAACACACTCAGCAATGACACTCTCAGGAATAACGCTTGCAGGAATAACATACTCAGAAATGACACTTGCAGAAATAACACACTCATGCATAACACTTGCAGGAATAACACACTCAGGAATGACAATTGCAGCACGACAACTTGCACGAATAACACCTATTTTATAAATTACCTATTTACCAACCTTATTTTGCACATACTTACCTATCTATCTACTTACTACCTTACCTACCTACTTATCTACATATATACCTACAGAGTTTACTACATTTATATAAGCCTACCTATCTACCAGCCCACCAACCTGTTGATTACGAAATCTCAATAACCGTGTCATTACATGCGTACAAGGACATTCTTGTCTATGTAGTCACAATGAAATACATGAAATGTTATCTATGTGCGCGCTCTCTCTCTCCCACTCTCTCTCTCTCTCTCTCTCTCTCTCTCTCTCTCTCTCTCTCTCTCTCTCTCTCAAAAGCTCGATCTCACACACACATACACACACAAGTTCTCTCTCTCTCTCTCTCTCTCACTCTCTCTTACTCTCTCAAAGGCTATTTTCCACAGACATACACGCATAAGATCTGCCCCTCTCTCTCTCACTCTCTCAAAAGCTCTCTCCCACACAGACATATACACACAAGCTCTCTCTTTCTCTCAAGCTCATTCTCTCTACCTCTCTCTCTCTCTCTTCACTCTATCTCTCAAAAGAACTCTCTCTAACACACACACACACAAGCTCTCTCTCTCTCTCTCTCTCTCTCTCTCTCTCTCTCTCTCTCTCTCTCATGCTGTCTCTCACACATGCACTCTCACTGACTTCCTCTCTCACAAGTTCGCTATTACACAAGTTCTGTTTCACACAAGCCTCTTTTCTCACAAACTCTCTCTCTCTCTCTCTCTCTCTCTCTCTCTCTCTCTCTCTCTCTCTCTCTCTCTCTCAAAAGCTCTCCCTCTCTCTAACAGGCGCTATCTCTCTAACAATCTCTCTCTCTCTCTCTCACACACACAAGCTCTCCCCTCTCTCTAACAGGCGCTCTCTCTCTAACAATCTCTCTCTCTCTCTCTCTCTCTCTCTCTCTCTCTCTCTCTCACCAAAAAGGTCTCTCTTACACAAGCTCTTCCTCTCACTCTAACAAGGCAAAGCAAAGGGACATAACAGCATGAGTTATGTCAAGATTATGTCAAAAAAATCAGATAGACCATTTTTGCATTAATGCCAAATTCCGTTCATCAGTACAAGACGTCAGAGCCTACAGAGGTGCAGATGCTGGCAGTGATCACAATCTCTGCATTGCCAAACTAAAAATAAAGCTCAAGACTCTGCACAGATCACCCAGAATTAAGAAAATAAACTCACAGTCCCTACTGACTAAAGAACACCAACTCGCATTCAATTCAGAGGTACGAAGCAGCTATGCTAACAAAGAAAGTGTATCGAGCAATGCGAATATTAAAAACAACATTGAAGAAAATTGGAATTTCCTAAAAAATACCTTGCTAAATGCTGCAACAAACACAGTCGGCTACGTACAAAGACAGAAGAAGAAGTGGCTAAGCGATAACACCTGGACGAAGATACAAGAAAGAAAACAAGCAAAACTAACACTTCTTTATGCAAAAGACACATCTACATATGATACCCATAAGCAAAAATACTCTATGTTGGATAAAGAGGTGAAATCAAGCGCACGAAAAGACAAACAGAACTTTATTCACAGCCTGGCCTCCGAAGCCGAAGCAGCTGCCAGAACTGGAAACAACAGAGCCGTATTCCATATCATGAAGCAACTATGCAATCACTCACCTACACCAAATATACCCATCAAAGACAAACAAGGCAATCAATTGTTATCCGATGACCTTCAAAAACAACGATGGGCAGAACACTTCAAAGAAATATTAAATAGACCGCAGCCTGACACTGTTCCGAACCTGGATGGAGAAATTACTATGCCCCCATTAGATGCCTCCTGCGAGTTATTCACCATGGAAGAGATTAAAGCAGCCATCAAAAAATTGAAGAACAACAAAGCTGTTGGTGAAGATGAAATCTCAGGAGAAATGCTCAAAGCAGCAGATGAGAACACCTTACAACGTTTGTTACAGCTGATCAATGAAATCTGGCAAAGCGAATCCCCACCACAACAGTGGAAAGATGGTGTAATTTTCAAACTGCCTAAAAAGGGCGATATGTCTGATTGCAATAATTGGCGTGGTATCACTCTATTGTCAGTACCAGGAAAACTTTTTTGTAGCATGTTACTTGAGAGATTGAAAAAGGCGATAGATGAAAGACTCAGAGAAGAACAAGCAGGCTTCAGACCAAAACGGTCATGCATAGACCACATTTTCACCCTCAGAATAATCATTGAAGACTCCGTAGAATTCCAGTCAAAATTAATCACCAACTTTGTTGACTTTCAAAAAGCCTTCGACAGTATCCACCGTCCTTCACTTTGGAATCTACTTAACATCTATGGTTTTCCTACCAAATATACCAACGTCATAAAATCTGTCTACAAAGAAACACGTTGCTGCGTAAGAACAGAAACAGGCAACTCTGACTGGTTCTCAGTCGAAACAGGAGTGAAACAGGGTTGTGTCTTATCACCGATGCTTTTTGGAATAGCTATCGACTGGGTCATGCGCAAATGCACAAACAACACAAATATGGGTATCCATTGGGTTGACAAAATTCTAGAAGACCTGGACTTTGCCGACGACATAGTGCTTTTGAGTTCAACACACCCGGATGCCCAAGAGAAAATAAACCACCTCCAAAATGTTTCAGGACAAATTGGTCTCCAAATTAACACCACAAAAACAAAGACTATTGATCTTACCAACAGTTCAGATGACACCAAATTGAACAGCTACGTTCTTGAAAAAGTCAACAGCTTTACATACCTAGGAAGCAAAATGACATCTACAGGGGACTCAACACCAGAAATATCATCTAGAATCGCACTGGCATCTAGTGCCTTCAATAAACTGTCAAACATCTGGAAGTCAAAGACACTCAGCAAACACACAAAACTTAAAATCTTCAACTCTTGTGTGATTCCAGTGTTAACGTATGGATGTGAAAGTTGGAAATCAACGGTAGCTTTAGATAAAAAATTAGACAATTTTGAGAACAAATGTCTTAGAAGACTTCTAAACATCCACTGGACAGACTTCAGAACCAATTCGCAAATAAGACAAGAGACTAAGCAAGATACAGTATCCAATTTCATAAGAAGACGCCGTTGGAACTACATCGGCCATGTATTCAGAATGGACAAGTCAAGACTCCCCTACCAAGCCCTCATATGGTCACCAATAGGGAAAAGAAAACGGGGAAGACCAAGAGAGACCCTGCGTAGAACCATCATTAGAGAAGGCTCATTCAATGGCTAATTAAATATCCAAGATCTACAACAGGTAGCAGCGAACCGCCAAGCATGGAGAGACAGGACTTCTGCCCTATGCGCCGCCTTAGGCTCAAGAGGAAAGACTAACTAACTATGTCAAGGGAAAATACTAAGAGTAACATAACTGTATTATGTAATTTAACTAATTGTAGTATTTATTACAATTTTTTGTAACAATTTTTAATTAAACTATTCAGAGGTAACGCCATGTAACTAATGGGATATAATTTTAACAGAACTTTAAAGTATATGAAAGTTCAATGGCTTTATTTTCGATGCTCGAGAATTTTCTAACGCATATGAGCATTTCTCTTACATATAACAATTAATGGGTTGTATTCCTTATAGAGAAGTGAGCGTCTGCTTTTTGTATGATTGTGAATATTTTTTACGGCCTGTTACGAAGGCCAAAATAAAATAACAAGAAGTTAAGTTTCCCATCCTTGCAGGACGCAGATGCTACCCCAGCATTTTTTGGCTGTTTGCGATATCTATGCAAGTTTACGTTCAATAGTTTAATATTGGTATTGCTTTATGATACGCCGATATTAATTCATAAAAACCCAACGCAAAGTGGTCTTCTGATAAATCGCAGGCAGCTGTGTTTCGAACACGGGTATGTGTGATTAGGAAATGTGTCCGTAACTCCATCGACACGGAGCCGACACAGGTCAAATACTTTCCACACTAACTCCACCATACATCACATCTACTCCACCAATACATCACATCTACTCCACCATACGTCACACTGACTCCACCATACATCACAGTGACTCTACCATACATCACACTGACTCCACCATACATCACACTGACTCTACCATACATCACACTGACTCCACAATACATCACATCTATTCCACAATACATCACACCGACTCCACCATACATCACATCTACTCCACCATACATCACATCTACTCCGCCATACATCACACTGACTCCACCATACATCACACTGATTCTACTATACATCACACTGACTCCACCATACATCACACTGACTCCACCATACATCACACTGACTCCACCATACATCACATCTACTCCACCATACATCACATCTACTCCACCATACATCACACTGACTCCACCATACATCACACTGACTCCACATACATCAAACTGACTCTACCATACATCACATTTACTCCATCATACATGACACTGACTACATCATACATCACATCTACTCCATCATACATCACACTGACTATACCATACATCACATTTACTCCATCATACATGACACTGACTCCATCATACATCACATCTACTCCACCATACATCACACTGACTATACCATACATTACATCTACTCCATCATACATCACACTGACTCCACCATACATCACATCTACTCCATCATACATCACACTGACTCCACCATACATCACATCTACTCCATCATACATCACATCTACTCCACTATACATCACACTGACTACACCATACACCACGTCTACTCCTACATACATCACATTGACTTCACCATACATCACACTGTCTCCATCATACATCACACTGTCTCCATCATACATCACACTGTCTCCATCATACATCACACTGACTCTACCATACATCACACTGTCTCCATCATACATCACACTGTCTCCATCATACATCACACTGACTCCATCATACATCACACTGTCTCCATCATACATCACATTGACTTCACCATACATCACACTGTCTCCATCATACATCACATTGACTTCACCATACATCACACTGTCTCCATCATACATCACACTGACTCCAACATACATCACACTGACTCCACCATACATGACACTGACTCCACCATACATCACACTGACTCCATCATACATCACACTGACTACACCATAATCACACTGACTCCACCATACATCACATTTACTTCACCATACATCACACTGACTCCACCATACATCACACTGACTCCACCATACATCACACTGACTACACCATACATCCCACTGTCTCCATCATACATCACACTGACTCCACCATACATCACACTGTCTCCATCATACATCACACTGACTCCAACATACATCACACTGACTCCATCATACATCACACTGACTCTACCATACATCACACTGTCTCCATCATACATCACACTGACTCTACCATACATCACACTGTCTCCATCATACATCACACTGACTCCATCATACATCACACTGACTCCACCATACATCACACTGTCTCCATCATACATCACACTGACTACACCATACATCACACTGACTCCATCATACATCACACTGACTCTACCATACATCACACTGACTCTACCATACATCACATCTATTCCACCATACATCACACTGACTCCACCATACATCACACTGACTATACCATACATCACACTGACTACACCATACATCACACTGACTCCACCATACATCACACTGACTATACCATACATCACACTGACTCCATCATGCATCACATCTACTTCACCATACATCACATTGACTCCAAGATACATCACACTGACTACACCATACATCACACTGTCTCCACCATACATCACACTGACTCCATCATACATCACACTGACTTCACCATACATCACACTGTCTCCATCATATATCACACTGACTTCACCCCGTTTATCACCCACCCACCCCACCCCCACCCCCTCAACAAGGTAACGTGAAGTCATGTGAAAAGGTGGTGGATTGGACTTGGGAGCAGCCAACAGATAGTTGTTGGTTATGGTTTCACGGCAGTGACGGTGGGCAGAAGATCTCTTTATACAGACAATGGCTGCGGTCATCCGATCAGTGTGGACACTTCCAGGAAGGAAGAATGGTAGACTTCCCTCCATATTGATTCCCGGGCAGAGGAGGCTTGTCAGCCTTGGTTGGTATCTCTTCTAAGAGAGAAAACTCTAAATCTCAAACCTCCGCTGCCTTGCGGGTATACCCATATGGGAAAGGCCTCGGGAGTAAACCCTGAGGACAAATCCGGAGACAACATAGTTCTGGCAACTCCTGCGACGGCAGCGATGCCAAGTTGCATTGGCTACTGCCTTTCCCTTGGTCAACATCGACGACGTAGAGAAGGGGAACTTGCTACTGGGCAACAGCTGGTTCTCCGATTTCCATTGCCTAGTCTTGTGCCCTGAAGAGGTGACTTCAGCACCGCGTAAAGCGGTGATACAACACGGTAAGCAGCATTTACTCTTGTATTACACTTGTATTATAATACAGTGACAACATTTCAGGGATATATAAATTCATGACAGATACCGGAAATCACTTAAGACTATTAATCATCCCGTGGCAATTACTAAGTTAATACAGATAGACTATGTTCTGCAGCTGAGGCAGTGTCAAGTACATAGTCATCAACAAGGAGGGAATTCGCCCTCTGAAAACTGTTAATGTCAAATTTGATTGGAAGATCATAAATGTTACCATTCAGTGCAAGATGGTGAATGTTCATTCTCACTTGACGACGGTGGATGTTAAGTCTTAAAGGAAGCCTGTGGATGTTAAAATGTGATGAGAGTCTGTGCTTGTTAAGACATGATGAGAGACTCTGAATTGAAACTTGATGTAAGACTTTAGTATTAGCATTTCATGCAAGACCATTAAAGTTAACACTTTGTGAGCGACGGTAAGTGTTAACTCTTACGTCTGATGCATTGATCTTTTATGAGCTATTAATACGCTTGTATCTGTCGGAATGACGTCGTCAGTTTTTCTGAACCGGCACGCAGTACTCTCTCAAAGGGCATTGTGCAACAGATCAATCCTTTCACTCCAAAAGCTTAAAATCAGTTATCAGTTATCAGTTGGGATATCTTCATTGCACTCCGGACATGTCCATAGGTGCTCACATCCTCCCCCAAGCATATGCATCAGCGTCCGGTGGCTAATAGTGCCAGTTCTGTGTTGATTGACGAGGCGCCTTGTTTTCCCGATGTACCTCTCGCGTCTGGCCGTGCCAATTCTTACTCTCAAGTCTTTCATCCTGGACAGCGATGTGGATTCACTGACATCAAAGTCCTCTGTTCTCGCCATATCTTTAAGGACGTTAATAACATCGGCACGATCCATAGGCTGGTCATCTACAAGGGGTGCAGAGCCAGCCAGTTTATCAGCTCGTTCAT
>JACEFZ010011409.1:0-42838 GCA_014155875.1 Cepaea nemoralis
CCCCCATCTTTTTCCTCCATTTCCACTATGGGGGTTGATTCATCCCTCCTGTGGTGACTCCTAAGTGCTTGATTTTGCACCTTGTCCAGCTCTTGTAGTGTGGTATTTGATGCTGAACACCACGCAGTTGACCCATATTCCAGGTGTGGTCGTATGCTCTGTTGGTAAACTTAGCTAAGTATTTTCGTACTGGCTCCCCATGTGGTTCCACTTAGCTTTCTCAGGATGGCTATTTTCCTTCTGGCTTTTGCTACTGCTTTGTTAATGTGCTTTCTCCATGTCAGCTTGCCATCAAATGTTACTCCAAGGTATGTTGGTTCTTTATCTTCTCTTAGGGGAGTTCCATTTATCTGGATGATCCCTGCCTTTTGTTTTGGAGAGAGGGTAAATAGGGTGGTGCTGCACTTGTCAGTGTTTATGCTGACACACCATCTATTTGCCCATGCAGCAATGTATCTACAGCTCTTTGTAGCAATCTGGTGGCCACTGATGCATATTCATTTGTGCTCCATAGAACCAGGTCATCGGCGTACATTGCCGCTTTAATTCCATGCGGTAGGTGAGCAACAAGATCATTGATGAAGATTAGAAAAAGTGTGGGGGACAAGACTCCGCCCTGGGGGACACCGTGACGCAGTAGTACTTTCTTGCTCTTGAGTCCGTCTACTGTACTCGGGCTCTTCTGTTGTGCAAGTATGCTTTCACCCATTTGTACATTCTTCCATTGACTTTGCAGTTTCTCAGTTCTTCATCAGACCTTCTTTCCAGACTTTGTCAAAGGCTTTCTTCAGATCTATCCATGCCGCAAGCACCAGCTTCTTCTCTTGGAATGCATCCTCAATTTCTTGAGAGAGGTAGGTTGTCTGATCTTCCGTAGAGTAGCACTGCCTAAAGCCAGCCTGCTGTGGCACAAGGATGTTTTTACTTTCAATGTACCACTGCAGTCTGTGATTGATGATGCGCTCCAGTGTTTTGCAGAGACAGCTGGTGAGGGCTAATTGGTCTGTAGCTAGAGGCAATGGAACCATCTTTCCCTGATTTTAGGAGGGGTATCATGATTGCTTCTCTCCAGGCTTGTGGAACACTGCCTAAGGTCCAGCTGTTATTGAAGATCTGCAACAGCTTTGTTTGGCCTCTGTTCCTAGGTTCCTGATCATTTCATTGGAGATACCATCAGCTCCTGGTGACTTTCTCATTTCAGTTTGATATGACTAGCTCCAGTTCGCTGATTGTGATGGGTGCCTCCAGAACCTCATGTACTATTTCCTTCTGTCCTGTATGTTGTCGTTTCTCTCGAATCTCTTGTTGTTTCTCTGGACTAATTTTGATATTGCTATCTTGTGCGAATGAGTCCGCAAAATGGTCAGCTGCTTGCTTCTTGTTAAGATTTTTCCATCTTTATGTAGCGCAATTTTTGAGTTTCTCCCTGTGCCCTCGTCATTAAGCTGTTTTATTAGCTTCCACAATTTCCTTGTGTCTCTTTCAAAGTTCAGAGACTCCGTTTTCTCCTGCCAGCTTTTCCGTCTAGCCTGCAGCTTGGCCCTTTGAAATTTGGCTTTTGCATGCTGGAATTTATTGTGGTGCTCTTGGCTGGGTGTGGCCTCTGCTTGCTTTCTACACACTTCAACCTCATTATGCAACTGTTCCAGTTCACTACTCCAGTAGGGTTTATATTGTTTACGGGCTCCTCTTGGTACTGTTTCTCGCGCTGCCTGTAGTATGCATTTCCCAAACTCTTCAACTACTTTATTTATGTCTTTCTCAGTGTTCAGGTTTCTAACCAATATGCTGGTGCGATGCTTGTAGATTGCCCAGTCTGCTTTCTTGTAGTTCCACCTCGAGAGGGTGCTGCTTTCACTTACAAGCTCATTTTCTACGGTTAGAAAGACTGGCCGATGGTCACTGCCACCAAGTTGTTTCCCAACAATTCGTGTAATGTTCCACTCCAGGTCTGGTGAATGAAAAGCCAGGTCAGGTGTAGTTGTAGAGTGCCATGATCTCGAGTAGAAAGTATGTGGGTCGGACGGCTTGTTAATCAACATGAATCTATTCTCATCCTGCCAGTCTTCCAGTCTCTCTCCTCTCTGGTCCATGTGATCATAGCCCCAGCTCTGCGAGTGGCTGTTGAAAGTCGCCACACACAATCATTTTTTGTTTAGTGGTAGTGTGTCCAGTGCCTGTGGGCGGTCACTTGGACAGTAGTAATTGATCAGATGTAGATCTGTATTACCTGTCTTAAGTTTAAGTGTCTGATACTCAGCCCCTTCCATGTAGACTTTGATTTGGAAGCCATGATGTTATTTCTTACAAGGGTCAGTATCCCACCCTTTTCGCCTGTCCTTTCGGTCAGATCGGTAACACTGGTAGCCTCTGATTTTGAAGGCTATATTTTCATTGAGGTGAGTTTCTTGCAAGCAACATATGCTTACTTTTTCTTGGTCCAAGATTTTTTCTAATTCTATTTTTTTGTTGCTGACTCCCTCCGCATTCCAGTGCATTATTTTAAGTCTTCGTTTGGTAAGGCCAGTCATCCTATTCTCATGTCCCCTGGCTCCACAGGACATCTGAGAAGGACCTCCAGTAGTTGGGGTTGGACCCTTTCGAGACATAGGGCCCGGCACTGCACCTGCCTGGGGGTCCAAAGCAGGGCGAGCACCATAACGATTAGCAGTAGTCGACATATTTCATTTTGCGTGATTGCGTGGCATCCTGATTTCTGTGGTGCGCCTCTTGGCTGGTTGCCTCCGACTTCAGTACCTTTCTTTGCTAGAGCAGACTGTGGTCTCACTCGAGTGTAGATGTGTACACGCGCACACACCTGTCTGCGCATGCATGTACGTGCATACACATCTAGAGCATACTGGTTATTTTCAGGCGCCAGAGATTCGCCGTCGCCCCTTCTCCTGTTAGTTTAAACAGGTCCGCCGCGTGAAGGCCAGGAGGTGGACTTTTGCTGCATAGGTTATGTATTCACGAGCCATTGAGGTATTTAAGCAATGTTGGGCGCTCACCCCAACACCGCGCCTCGGCTACATACAGCAACATTTGGAACCCAGTTAGTCAGTTAGTTAGTTAGTTATTTAGTCAGTTAGTTAGTCAGTTAGTTAGTCAGTTAGTTAGTTAGTTATTTAGTCAGTTAGTTAGTCAGTCAGCCAGTTAATTGGTCAGTTAATCAGTTATTTAGTCAGTCAGTTAGTTAGTTATTTAGTCAGTTAGTTAGTCAGTTAGTCAGTCAGTTAGTTAGTTAGTTATTTAGTCAGTTAGTTAGTCAGTCAGCCAGTTAATTGGTCAGTTAATCAGTTATTTAGTCAGTCAGTTAGTTAGTTATTTAGTCAGTTATTTAGTCAGTTAGTTAGTTAGTTAGTTAGTTAGCTAGTACTACTGCAACACACATTGCGTTCATTACGGATTCAAATCAAGGTGGAGAAAGGAATCTTTCATGTGGAATGGCTCTCGTCGCTTCAGAGGTCACAGATTGTGAGAATTGTATGGATATTTTGCCCTGGCCATGCGGGTGTACGGGGGAATGAACAGGCTGATAGGCTAGCAGGGAATGCACCTCTTGGTGGTATTGTGCCTATGGACAAGGGGGAGGTGGTCGTGCGCTTGTGGGACCAGGTGGAGACAGCGGAGGAACATATTGAGAACCCATATATGGAAAGAATGAGATTGCGGGGATCAGCAGGGGTTCTGGAAGAATCTCAAAACTGAGAGGGAAGACCAGAAGAACTTTTAATCAGATAGCGATGGGAACGATTAGTAGTATGACTCTTCGCTGGCTGTTGAACGATGGGACGGAGCACGTATGGCAATGTCCTGAGTGCAGTGATGTCGGTTCTTAACTCAACTCAACTAGTTAGTTAGTTAGTTAGTTGGTTAGTTAGTCGGTCAGTTTGTCAGTCAGTCAGTCAGTCAGTCAGTCAGTTAGTTAATCAGTCAGTTAGATATTCGGTTAGTTAGTTAGTTAGTTAGTTGTTAGTTGGTTGGTTGGTTGGTTAGTTAGTTAGTTAGTTGGTTGGTTGGTTGGTTGGTTTGATGGTTGGTTAGTTAGTTAGTTAGTTGGTTAGTTAGTTATGTAGTTAGTTAGTTAGTTAGTCAGTTAGGTAGTTAGTTAGTTAATTAGTTAGTTAGTTAGTGAGTCAGTCAGTCAGTCAGTCAGTCAGTCAGTTAGTTAGTTAGTTAGTTATGTAGTTAGTTAGTTAGTCAGTTAGTTAGTTAGTTAGTTAGTGAGTCAGTTAGTCAGTCAGTCAGTCAGTCGGTCAGTTAGTTAGTTAGTTAGTTAGTTGGTTGGGTGGTTGGTTGGTTGGTTGGATGGTTGGTTGGATGGTTGGTTAGTTAGTTAGTTGGTTAGTTAGTTACGTAGTTAGTTAGTTACGTAGTTAGTTAGTTAGTTGGTTAGTTAGTTAGTTGGTTGGTTAGTTGGTTGGTTGGTTGGATGGTTGGTTAGTTAGTTAGTTGGTTAGTTTGTTGGTTGGTTGGATGGTTGGTTAGTTAGTTATGTAGTTAGTTAGTTAGTTAGTTGGTTGGTTGGATGGTTGGTTAGTTAGTTAGTTAGTTGGTTGGTTTAATGGTTGGTTAGTTAGTTAGTTAGTTGGTTGGTTGGTTGGTTGTTTAGTTGGTTGGTTGGTTGGTTGGATGGTTGGTTGGTTGGTTGGTTGGATGGTTGGTTCATTGTTTGGTTGGTTGGATGGTTGGTTAGTTAGTTAGTTAGTTGGTTGGTTGGTTAGATGGTTGGTTAGTTAGTTATGTAGTTAGTTAGTTAGTTGGTTGGTTGGTTGGTTGGTTGGTTGGATGGTTGGTTAGTTAGTTAGTTAGTTGGTTGGTTGGATGGTTGGTTAGTTAGTTATGTAGTTAGTTAGTTAGTTAGTTGGTTGGTTGGTTGGTTGGTCGGATGGTTGGTTGGTTAGTTAGTTGGTTAGTTAGTTATGTAGTTAGTTAGTTAGTTAGTTAGTCAGTTAGGTAGTTAGTTAGTTAGTTAGTTAGTTAGTGAGTCAGTTAGTCAGTCAGTCAGTCAGTCAGTCAGTCAGTTAGTTAGTTAGTTAGTTAGTTAGTCAGTCAGTCAGTCAGTTAGTCAGTTAGTTAGTAAGTTAGTTAGTTAGTTAGTGAGACAGTTAGTCAGTCAGTTAGTCAGTCAGTTAGTTAGTTAGTTAGTTAGTCAGTTAGTCAGTCAGTCAGTCAGTCAGTCAGTTAGTTAGTTAGTTAGTTAGCGAGTCAGTCAGTCAGTCAGTCACTCAGTCAGCCAGTCAGCCAGCCAGCCAGCCAGTCAGTCAGTCAGTCAGTCAGTTAGTTAGTTAGTCAATTAGTTAGTCAGTTAGTTAGTCAGTTAGTTAGTTAGTTATTTAGTCAGTTAGTCAGTCAGCCAGTTAATTGGTCAGTTAATCAGCTATTTAGTCAGTTAGTTAATTAGTTAGTTATTTAGTCAGTTAGATAGTCTGTTAGTTAGTTAGTTATTTAGTCAGTTAGTTAGTCAGTTAGTTAGTCAGTTAGTTAGTTAGTTATTTAGTCAATTAGTTAGTCAGTCAGCCAGTTAATTGGTCAGTTAATCAGTTATTTAGTCAGTCAGTTAGTTAGTTAGTTAGTCAGTCAGTTATTCAGTTAGTTAGTTAGTTATTTAGTCAGTTAGTTAGTCAGTTAGTTAGTTAGTTATTTAGTCAGTTAGTTAGTCAGTTAGTTAGTCAGTTAGTTAGTTATTTAGTCAGTTAGTTAGTTATTTAGTCAGTTAGTTAGTCAGTTAGTTAGTTAGTTAGTCAGTTAGTTAGTCAGTTAGTTAGTTAGTTATTTAGTCAGTTAGTTAGTCAGTCAGCCAGTTAATTGGTCAGTTAATCAGTTATTTAGTCAGTCAGTCAGTTAGTTAGTTAGTTATTTAGTCAGTTAGTTAGTCAGTTAGTTAGTTATTTAGTCAGTTAGTTAGTCAGTTAGTTAGTTATTTAGTCAGTTAGTTAGTCAGTCAGCCAGTTAATTGGTCAGTTGATAAGTTATTTAGTCAGTCAGTTAGTTAGTTATTTAGTCAGTTAGTTAGTCAGTTAGTTAGTTATTTAGTCAGTTAGTTAGTCAGTTAGTTAGTCAGTTAGTTAGTTAGTTATTTAGTCAGTTAGTTAGTCAGTCAGCCAGTTAATTGGTCAGTTAATCAGTTGTTTAGTCAGTCAGTTGGTTAGTTATTTAGTCAGTTAGTTAGTCAGTCAGTTGGTTAGTTATTTAGTCAGTTAGTTAGTCAGTCAGTTAGTTAGTTATTTAGTCAGTTATTTTGTCAGTCAGTTAGTTAGTTAGTTAGCTAGTACTACTGCAACACACATTGCGTTCATTACTGATTCAAAGCAAGGTGGAGAAAGGAATGTTTCGTGTGGAATGGGTCTCGTCGCTTCAGAGGTCATAGATTGTGAGAATTTTATGGATATTTTGCCCTGGCCATGCTGGTGTACTGGGGCATGAACAGGCTGATAGGCTAGCAGGGAATGCACCTCTTGGTGGTATTGTGCCTATGGACAAGGGGGAGGTGGTCGTGCGCTTGTGGGACCAGGTGGAGACAGCGGAGGAACATATTGAGAACCCATGTATGGAAAGAATGAGATTGCGGGGATCAGCAGGGGTTCTGGAAGAATCTCAAAACTGAGAGGGAAGACCCGAAGAACTTTTAATCAGATAGCGGTGGGAACGATTAGTAGTATGACTCTTCGCTGGCTGTTGAACGATGGGACGGAGCACGTATGCCAATGTCCTGAGTGCAGTGATGTCGGTTCTTAACTCAAATCAACTCAACTAGTTAGTTAGTTATTTAGTCAGTCAGTTTGTCAGTTAGTTAGTCAGTCAGTCAGTCAGTCAGTCAGTTAGTTAATCAGTCAGTTAGATATTCGGTTGGTTAGTTAGTTAGTTAGTTAGTTTGTTGGTTGGTTGGTTGGTTAGTTAGTTAGTTAGTTAGTTGGTTGGTTGGTTGGTTGGATGGTTGGTTAGTTAGTTAGTTAGTTGGTTAGTTAGTTATGTAGTTAGTTAGTTAGTCAGTTATGTAGTTAGTTAGTTAGTTAGTTAGTTAGTTAGTGAGTGAGTCAGTCAGTCAGTCAGTCAGTCAGTTAGTTAGTTAGTTAGTTAGTTATGTAGTTAGTTAGTTAGTTAGTTAGTTAGTCAGTTAGTTAGTTAGTGAGTCAGTCAGTCAGTCAGTCAGTCAGTCAGTCAGTCAGTCAGTCAGTTAGTTAGTTAGTTAGTTAGTTAGTTGGTTTGGTGGTTGGTTGGTTGGATGGTTGGTTGGATGGTTGGTTAGTTAGTTAGTTAGTTGGTTAGTTAGTTATGTAGTTAGTTGGTTAGTTAGTTATGTAGTTAGTTAGTTAGTTAGTTATGTAGTTAGTTAGTTAGTTAGTTAGTTGGTTGGTTAGTTGGTTGGTTGGATGGTTGGTTAGTTAGTTGGTTAGTTAGTTATGTAGTTAGTTAGTTAGATGGTTGGTTGGTTTGTTGGTTGGATGGTTGGTTAGTTAGTTAGTTAGTTGGTTAGTTGGTTGGTTGGTTGGATGGTTAGTTATATAGTTAGTTAGTTAGTTAGTTAGTTGGTTGGTTGGTTGGTTGGATGGTTGGTTAGTTAGTTAGTTAGTTAGTTGGTTGGTTGGTTGGATGGTTGGTTAGTTAGTTAGTTAGTTGGTTGGTTGGTTGGTTAGTTAGTTGGTTGGTTGGTTGGTTGGTTGGTAGGTTGGTTGGATGGTTGGTTGGTTGGATGGTTGGTTAATTAGTTAGTTGGTTGGTTGGTTGGATGGTTGGTTAGTTAGTTAGTTAGTTAGTTGGTTGGTTGGTTGGTTGGTTGGATGTTGGGTGGTTGGGTTGGATGGTTGGTTAGGTGGTTGGTGGTTGGATGGATTGGTTAGTTAGTTAGTGAGTTAGTTGGTTGGATGTTGGTTAGTTAGTTATGTAGTTAGTTTAGTTAGTTAGTTAGTTGGTTAGTTGTGTTGGTTGGTTGGATGGTTAGTTAGTTAGTTAGTAGTTGGATGGTTGGTTTTTGTTAGTTTTTGTAGTTAGTAGTTAGTTAGTAGTTGGTTGGTTGGTTGGATGGGGGTTAGTTAGTTAGTTAGTTGGTTAGTTAGTTATGTAGTTAGTTAGTTAGTTAGTTAGGTAAGTTAGTTAGTTAGTTAGTTTGTTTGTTAGTTATTTAGTCAGTTAGTCAGTAAGTCAGTCAGTCAGTCAGTCAGTCAGTTTGTTTGTTAAGGGTTTGTCAGTCCCCCCCCAGTTAGTTAGTTAGGGAGTGAGTCAGTTAGTCAGTCAGTTAGTTATTTAGTTATTAGTCAGTTAGTTTAGCAGGTCAGCCATTTAAATTTGGTCGTTAATCAGTTGTTTAGTCAGTCAGTTGTTAGTTATTTATCAGTTAGTTAGTCAGCCCCTTGGGTTAGTTTTAGTCAGTTAGTTAGTCAGTCATTTTAGTTTTATTAGTCAGTTATTTTGTCATCAGTTAGTTAGTTAGTTTAGCTAGTACTACTGCAACACACATTGCGTTCCATTACTGATTCAAAGCAAGGTGGAGAAAAGGAATATTTCGTGTGGAATGGGTCTCGTCGCTTCAGAGGGTCATAGATTGTGAGAATTTATGGATATTTGCCCTGGCCATGCTGGTGTACTGGGGCATGAACAGGCTGATAGGCTAGCAGGGAATGCCCTCTTGGTGGTATTGTGCCTATGGACAAGGGGGAGGTGGGTCGTGCGCTTGTGGGACCAGGTGGAGACAGCGGAGGAACAGATTGAGAACCCATTATGGAAAGAATGAGATTGCGGGGATCAGGCAGGGGTTCTGGAAGAATCTCAAAACTGAGAGGGAAGACCAGAAAACTTTTAATCAGATAGCGGTGGGAACGATTAGTAGTATGACTCTTCGCTGGCTGTTGAACGATGGGACGGAGCACGTATGGCAATGTCCTGAGTGCAGTGATGTCGGTTCTTAACTCAAATCAGACTCACCTAGTTAGTTAGTTATTTAGTCAGTCAAGTTTGTCAGTTAGTTAGTCAGTCAGTCAGTCAGTCAGTCAGTTAGTTAATCAGTCAGTTAGATATTCGTTGTTAGTTAGTTAGTTAGTTAGTTTGTTGGTTGGTTGGTTGGTTAGTTAGTTAGTTAGTTTAGGTTGGTTGGTTGGTTGGGATGGTATGGTTAGTTAGTTAGTTAGTTGGTGGTAGTTAGTTATGTAGTTAGTTAGTTAGTCCAGTTATGTAGTTAGTTAGTTAGTTAGTTAGTTAGTTAGTGAAGTGAGTCAGTCAGTCAGTCAGTCCGTCAGTTAGTTAGTTAGTTAGTTATGTAGTTAGTTAGTTAGTTAGTTAGTTAGTCAGTTAGTTAGTTAGTGAGTCAGTCAGTCAGTCAGTCAGTCAGTCAGTCAGTCATCAGTCCAGTTAGTTAGTTAGTTAGTTATTTAGTTGGTTTGGTGGTTGGTTGGTTGGATGGTTGGTTGGATGGTTGGTTAGTTAGTTTAGTTGGTGTTAGTTATGTAGTTAGTTGTTAGTTAGTTATGTAGTTAGTTAGTTAGTAGTTATGTAGTTAGTTAGTTAGTTAGTTAGTTGGTTGGTTAGTTGGTTGGTGGGATGGTTGGTTAGTTTAGTTGGTTAGTTAGTTATGTAGTTAGTTAGTTAGATGGTTGGTTGGTTTGTTGGTTGGATGGTTGGTTAGTTAGTTAGTTAGTTGGTTGTTGGTTGGGTTTGGTTTTTTATGGTTAGTTTTTATAGTTAGTTAGTTAGTTTGTTAGTTGGTTTGGGTTTGGGTTTGGGTTTGGGTGGTTGGTTTGTTAGTTGTTAGTTTTGGTTTGGTTTGGGTTTGGGTGGTTGGTTAGTTAGTTAGTAGTTGGGTTTGGGGTTTGGGTTTGGGGTTTGTTGGGTTTGGGGGGTTGGGTTTGGGTTTGGGTTTGGGAGGTTGGGTTTGGGGGTTGGTTGGTTGGATGGTTGGTTTAAATTTGTTAGTTGGGTTGGTTGGTTGGATGGTTGGTTTTGTTAGTTAGTTAGTTGGGTTTTGGTTTTGGGTTTTTGGTGGTTGGGTGGTTGGTTGGTGGTTTGGTTGGTGGGGGGGTTTGGTTGGGGTGGTTGGTTGTTTGTTAGTTAGTTAGTTGGTTGGTGGTTGGTTGTTGTTATGTAGTTAGTTGTTGTTAGTTAGTTGGTTAGTTTGGTTGGTTGGTTGGCTGGTTAGTTAGTTCTTGTTGTTGGGGTGGTTGGTTTTTTTGTTATGTAGTTAGTTTTTGGTTTGTTGTTGGTTGGTTGGTTGGATGGTTGGTTGTTCGTTAGTTTTGGGTTGTTAGTTTGTGTTGTTGTTGTTGTTGGTCGTTAGTTAGTTGTTAGTTGTTTTTAGTTAGTTTTTAGTCCGTTGTCGTGTCCGTCAGTCCGTCGTCCTCAGTTAGTTTGTTGTTGTCAGTCAGTCTTTGTTGTTCGTTGTGGTCCGTTGTCAGTCAGTTGTTTTAGTTAGTTAGTTAGTCTTAGGCGTCGTCGTCAGTCAGTCAGTTGTTGTTGTTAGTCCGTCGTCAGCAGTCCCCCGCCAGCCGCCGCCGCTAGCGCCCCTCAGTCAGTCCGTCGTCGTTAGTTGTTTTAGTTGTTTTTTAGTTGTTAGTTATCCGTTGGGTATCATCCTTACCCCCGGATATGTTCTATGTGCATTGATTTCTTAGAGGGCCTAGTTGATAAATATTAGATTTTGGAGCGAAGTTACTTAAGTCACAGCTTCCGCAGCAGAGACTTTCGCTAAAGGGGGTTTGTAATTTACGTCCCCAATTCAAGGACGAGAAGTCACCATGGTTTAGTGCAGCTTACCGGCATAAGAGTTTAACTGGCTACCTCGACGTCAACACACCGGAAGTTTAAGAGCGAAGGTGTCAGAGTTCTGGATAGTGTGAGAGAGGACACAGAGCAAGGACCCGACATAGAGCATGGGTAGAGTAGGACACGAACTGTATACCCAGTGGGAGACAGGGCATAGGGTTAGAGACTGGACATGTCCTTGAATGACTGTCCAACCTTGGACTAAACGACCTGAGACGTCAGCTGTCAACAGACAGGTGAAGGACAGAACGTCACCAGAATACCGAGACACCCGATGTGGCACGGATGACACGTGGGTCAAATACCACGTGACCACAGACCAAAGCAAAGAGAGGGCAGACGGACTTTGACTGTGGTTGAGAGAGGGGTGTTCTGGGTTACCTGAGAGAATGAGTGTGCTGAATGCCTCATGCTAGAGATTTACTCTTATTGTGAGAGTGTCAGTATTAGACAACCTGTGCGCTAATATTCAAAAGAATTGTGATACTAGAACGCATGAGTGCTTTGCTAGCTAATGTTCGTGTGATTCACTAGTTTTGTCAGAGCGTGATTATGATCAATGTCAATTAGTATTATACGTAATAAATTGTCAAAGATAACTTAAGTTTTGACGACTCGTTTCCATCTTATGTATTATAAATAAAACTGTCACGTCTTTTGTGACGAGCTATGACTGATTGAGACGTTGACAGAAGGCACTTATCTATTCCACCATGACGACCTCACCTATTCATATATCCATGTATACATACCCATTTAATCTGACCCTCCACTTTTATTATCCTATCCATATTATTTACTCTGTTCTTCCGCTTGTATTGCCCAATCCCCGTTATTTATCTTCTGTTCTACCTCTCTAGCGAATCTAGGCTAAACTGCGTCACAACCACAGCTATCCATCTTAACCCACTGGGCCATTAGCGCCACCTGTTGTCTCACAGAGGCGACAGCTCCGAGACACCGTCTGTCGGGACGATGCATCATACACATCGCACACATACCTCGTTGATGTTATCAGGTCACATTCATTTCCATTCGGGCGGAATCTCGTCTGCTACCAGACACCCACTTGCTGATGAAGGCTAATCGCCGCAACGTTCTGTATGTGTCTTAACTCTGTTATGTAAAGCTGCACTACTTTGTGTCATTTTATATTGGTTACACTTTCACAGCTTTACCGCAGTTCCACCTAATTTTAAACTGAGAAAGGACAAGAGCGCTCGCTCTTAAACTTCCCATGTGCTGATGGTGAGTTAGCGAGCACAACATATAAACCGTTCAGCTGGACCAAACGTTGACATCTCATCCTTGATTTGGGCACAGGTTTATGGTAGTAGAACAGTAAAGTAGCATTCTCCGTACCTTGAAGTACACAGTGTATGGTCATAGAACAGTATAGTAAAGTAGCATTCTCCGTGTCTAGAAGTTCACAGGTGTATGGTCATAGAACAGTATAGTAAAGTAGCATTCCCCGTGTCTTGACGGACACAGGTATATGTGTGGTAATAGAACAGTATAGTAAAGTACCATTCTCCGCGTCTTGAAGTCCACAGTGTATGGTAATAGAACAGTATAGTAAAGTAGCATTCCCCGTGTCTTGACGGACACAGGTATATGTATGGTAATAGAACAGTATAGTAAAGTACCATTCTCCGCGTCTTGAAGTCCACAGTGTATGGTAATAGAACAGTATAGTAAAGTAGCATTCCCCGTGTCTTGACGGACACAGGTATATGTGTGGTAATAGAACAGTATAGTAAAGTAGCATTCCCCGTGTCTAGAAGTTCACAGGTGTATGTGTGGTAATAGAACAGTATAGTAAAGTACCATTCTCCGCGTCTTGAAGTCCACAGTGTATGGTAATAGAACAGTATAGTAAAGTAGCATTCCCCGTGTCTTGACGGACACAGGTGTATGTGTGGTAATAGAACAGTATAGTAAAGTAGCATTCTCCGTGTCTAGAAGTTCACAGGTGTATGGTCAAAGAACAGTATAGTAAAATAGCATTCCCCGTGTCTTGAAGGACACAGGTGTATGTATGGTAATAGAACAGTATAGTAAAGTACCATTCTCCGCGTCTTGAAGTCCACAGTGTAAGGTAATAGAACAATATAGTAAAGTAGCATTCCCCGTGTCTTGACGGACACAGGTGTATGTGTGGTAATAGAACAGTATAGTAAAGTAGCATTCTCCGTGTCTTGACGGACACAGGTGTATGTGTGGTAATAGAACAGTATAGTAAAGTAGCATTCCCCGTGTCTAGAAGTTCACAGGTGTATGGTAATAGAACACTATAGTAAAGTAGCATTCTCCGTGTCTTGAGGGACACATGTGTATGTATGGTAATAGAACAGTATAGTAAAGTAGCATTCTCCGTGCCTTGAAGGACACAGGTGGATCTATGGTAATAGAACAGTATAGTAAAGTAGCATTCTCCGTGTCTTGAAGGACACAGGTGTATGTATGGTAATAGAACAGTATAGTAAAGTAGCATTCTCCGTGCCTTGAAGACACGGGTGGGTGTATGGTAATAGAACAGTGTAGTAAAGTAGCATTCTCTGTGCCTTGAAGACACAGGTGGATGTATGGTAATAGAACAGTATAGTAAAGTAGCATTCTCCGTGCCTTGAAGACACGGGTGGGTGTATGGTAATAGAACAGTGTAGTAAAGTAGCATTCTCCGTGCCTTGAAGACACGGGTGGGTGTATGGTAATAGAACAGGGTAGTAAAGTAGCATTCTCTGTGCCTTGAAGACACAGGTGGATGTATGGTAATAGAACAGTATAGTAAAGTAACATTCTCCGCGTCTAGAAGTTCACGGGTGTGAGGTTGTCGTGTTTCTGATGTTCCCGTTATTTTATTTCTGATGTTCTTGTTGTTGTATTTCTGATGTTCCTGTTGTTGTATTTCTGAAGTTCCCGTTATAGTATTTCTTATGTTCCTGTTGTTTTATGTCTGATGTTCCTGTTGTTGTATTTCTGAAGTTCCCGTTATAGTATTTCTTATGTTCCTGTTGTTTTATGTCTGATGTTCCTGTTGTTGTATGTCTAATGTTCCTGTTGTTGTATGTCTGATGTTCCTGTTGCTATATTTCTGATTCTCCTATTGTTGTATTTCTGATGTTCCTGATATTGTATTTCTGATGTTTCTGTTGTCGTTTTTCTGATGTTCCTATTGTTATATTTATGATGTTCCTGTTGTTGTATTTCTGAAGTTACTGATAGTATATTTTTGATGTTCCTTTTGTTGTATTCCTGATGTTCCTGTTGTTGTATTTATGATGTTCCTGATATTTTGTTTCTGATATTCCTGTTGTTGTATTTCCGATGCTCCTTATATTGTATTTCCAATGTTCCTGTTGTATTTCTGATATTTCTGATGTCTCTTATATTGTATTTCTCATGTCCTTTATATTTTATTTCTGATGATCCTGCTGTATTTCTGATTATCCTGATATTGTATTTCTGGTGTTCCTGTTGTTGTATTTCTGATGTTCCTGTTGTTGTATTTCTGATGTCCTGTTGTTGTATTTATGAGGTTCCTGTTGTATTTCTCATGTTCATGTTTTTGTATTTCTGATGTTCCTGTTGTTGTATTTTTGATGTTCCTGATATTGTATTCTTGATGTTCCTGTTGTTGTATTTCTGATGTTTCTGATATTGTATTCTTGATGTTCCTAATATTGTATTTCTGATGTTCCTTATATTATATTTTTTGATGTTCCTGATGTATTTATGATGTTCCTGATATTGTATTTCTGATGTTCCTGTTGTATTTCTGATGTTCCTGTTTTATTTATGATGTTCGTGATGTTATATTTATGATGTTCCTGTTGTATTTCTGATGTTCCTGTTGTATTTATGATGTTCCTAATATTGTATTTCTGATGTTCCTTATATTATATTTTTGATGTTCCTGTTGTATTTATGATGTTCCTGATATTGTATTTATGATGTTCCTGTTGTATTTCTGATGTTCCTGTTGCATTTATGATGTTCCTGATATTGTATTTCTGATGTTCCTGTTGTATTTCTGATGTTCGTGATGTGGTATTTCTGATGTTCCTGTTGTATTTCTGATGTTCCTGTTGTATTTATGATGTTCCTGATATTTTATTTCTGATGTTCCTGATATTGTATTTCTGATGTTCCTGTTGTATTTCTGATGTTCGTGATGTTATATTTCTGATGTTCCTGTTGTCGTATTGCCGATGTTCCTGTTGTATTTCTGATGGTCCTGTTGTATTTCTGATGATCATGTTGTATTTCTGATGTGCCTGTTGTTGTATTTCTGATGATCCTGTTGTTGTATATCTGATTATCCTCTTGCTGTATTTCCCTATAAAATAAGACCGTCTTCGAGGCCAAGTGGTACGCCCCCCAACCCCTACCTTGCACTCCGAAGTTTTTGGGTTCGATTCCGAGCTACAACATTCGGTTCACGATTGCAATTTTGTCAGAGATTCCTGGGAGTACTCACTGCAGCTGCAGAATTCGTGCTTTCCGCGATGCTTTCGGCAGGCCGTCCTGCGAAAATAGATCGAGCCTTATGGGATAAAACCCGAGCAGCAAACTCGATCGTCTGGCCTTTTATATATAAAAAAAATTGAAAAAATTTTATGAAATATATTTATGATAGACGAACATGTGTTTTAATAGATTCAGTGCCAAAAAAAAAAAAGTAGGCTTGGACCAAACAAAATGGATGGCTAGGGGTGTGTCACAGACGTAAAAGTTGTTAATATGGCAGCCATCCATCCATCATGTGCCATGCCGATAAGTTGGGCGGTCATGTTTTGCCATCTCACTCGATCACCAGAGTCGTGGATCAGCTCGGTGTTCCTGTCTCGACCATGCCACGAGGCCAAGTCATCCAGGTATTTACTTCTCGGTCTTCCCTTTGGTCTCTTCCCTTCGATCGTGCCAGTTGTCACCAACTTCTCTAAGTAATTTCTTCTCATAACATGCACGACAAATGTTATGGCAGCAGACGTGTTGTATTGTATATAAAATTAATATAGGCTTGCAGAGAGAAAACTACAATAGTAATATTTTAACCATAGTTTGATTTAAAAGCACATGGCAGTTACAGGGACTTTGAATAACACGATTTATCATCCCATGACACTTAATCAATTAAGATCTCTATATCGCATTTAGTCGATAGCGCAGTGGCTATTACGCTTGCCTCCCAGTCCGGTTGGCAGGTGTTCAAATTCCTAACCGAGATGGATTTAACAAGTCTTCAAATCGTCAAATTTTTTTTTTTTTTTTTTTTAATGTTAAGTTTTAAAACAACAAGAAGAGGCCTAATATTTCCAACGGATGTTTTTTTTTTTTTTTTTTTTTTCGAAATATCCAAACATCTTTATTGCTGTTTCTATCCGTTCACAATTTTCTCGTCATTCTTCTATACAATCATATCTCCGAAGCTTCCACATAATTCTTAACTTGTCTGCTAAGTGTCCATGATTCGCTTCTGTACATCAGGAGTGGCTCAAAATAGCTCAAGACAAGTCTATTTCTCACCTCGGTAGACGTAATATTCCTACATCCATATTTCTGTAATTAGCATTAACCGGCTCCTCCTAAACTCGCTTGAGAAGATTCCACGAATCTTGTTTTTGTTTGTTTCTTATAGTCTGTTTCCTTCAAACCCGACTCTGTAATTCAAACTTATAACACGTTAACCAATAGCCCTCTAAATGGACCATAGCAGCAATAATATGATCTTTTGTAAACCAATCACGTGATTGATAGGGACAGTGCGTTTCATATCTTGTTTAACGCACAAAATGGCTGCATGTTAAGTTAGCCGAGGCAGTTACCATTCATTCAAAAAAGCCACTTTGGGCAAACAAAACGACATGATATCCAGTGTAAAATCACCGCGGTAGACAATTCAAATTACTGTGTGAATATGTGTGTTGTATATTTCAGCTTGAAGGTTTATCTTTCTGCTTTAGTTTATGTTGTTTCTTCTTCTTCTTCTGCGTTCATCCGGACTTTTTTTTTCCGGACGTGATTGCGTTGTGCCTGTTTACAGCAGAGCTGCGTTCTTGCGCCGTTAGGCCGACACACCCGACTTCTGCGGGCATTTGTTGACCGGGTTAACCTTCCCGGGGTTTATGTTGTATGATTTCTGCAGTATGTATCTGACGAGATACAGCGAAATATGCCAGTCAATAAATCGTGCAATCTAATGTTTGTGTCTTCATAGTTCACACAGCTACGGGCGATTGGAAGCAGACCGTACTGTGCTGGTTTCCATACAAAGGTATGAGTGCCGGGCGTTCTGAAAGCAATGGCAAACTACTGAACTTGAAAAGAAATCCACAAACGGCCAAAAATGTTGGAGTTGACTGCGACATCCTATAAAGGATATACCATTAATTCTTTTTTAAAACTTCAGTCTTCAAACTTTATGAAATACACAAATACATTTAAAAAAAAACAATTAAAGGTCTACACAAGAAACGAATCAACACAATTTAATTAAAGTTAGCGAAACAAAACATTTATGAACACAAAAACAAAAGCATAAACTGTCACACCAAATAAAAGCAACCTCGGACGTAAACATGGCCAAGAAATCGGTCGCGAGGTGCAGCAGAACATGCTGAGATTTCAGTTAACAAAATTACAAGCAGTTAGCGATAACAAATACAGGGTGTTTGTAAAGTCTCACTACAATTTGTATGTAGACAAGCTGTTTGTTGGAGAGTATGTTTTCCGTTTGCAAGACTGAAAACATACTCTTCAACAAACAGCTGTTCTACATACAAGTGGAGTGAGGCTTTACAATCAATGTAACTAAGCAACAGAATAACCATGTGGACAGGACAGTGGCACCACCAATGGTATGGTGGACAAAGGTTCACTTCGTCTTTTTGGCGAGGGAGGCTTTTTTCCCCGGAAGAGATCCAGCTTCTTGAAATGGACATGAGGACTAGCCAAGCGATATGTTGCACAATTGACTGCCTGACATATTTCGCTGCATCTCGCCAGCAATGGCAAACTACTGCACGTAAACTTGCCAAGACATCACAAAACAGCCAAAACATACTAGTACTAGAGTTGACTGCGACGTCCTGTAAAGGATATGCAACTAACTTTAACTCGTCAGGTGCGTACTGCAGAGTTATACGTCATATGAGCATCTGTTGTCTCCGCGGTAATTTCAAATAAAGTGAGGCGTTACCAATTAGGCGATTTCAACCGGTTTTGTGCAAACAGAAAGCGTTCGTTGTGAATTTAAACTTGGCATATGGTAACAGACGCTCGACATTTGAACTGTACCCGTGACAATGTGTTTTAAGTATTTCAGCCAAAGTATATTTCACTTCATATGATATATAACTCTGTCGTATTCACCTGACGAGATGCAGAGGAATATGCCAGGCAATAAATCGTGCAGTATATTGTTTGTGGCGTGTGTGTTTTAAACAGAGTTCCTTTGAGTATTATCACGGCGTCGGTGTTTTTTGTTTGCTTGTAATTCCTCAATAACATGTAAAGAAATGAATCAATTAACCACATTGCAGCATCAAAAGAACATAACGAAATTAATCAATTAACCATCTTGTAGCAACAATATAACATATAAATAAATTCATCATTTAGCCACAATGGCAATCAAAATAACATAAAGAAATGAATAAATTAGCCACTATATAAAGAAATTAATCAATTAGCCACATTGACCATCAACATAAGAAATGTTCAGATGAAGGTTATATTTTAAATGAGGAATAGGCATATATAAAGTAGTGGCCGCGTTAGCGAAGTTGATAACGAACTGCTCTGATAAAGTCCTGAGCATGGTCTGACGCAGTCTCGGCGTCTGGGCTCGTCTTCTGCGAAGGTGAGAGAAAGACTGGCCATCTGTTCCTCGGTGCTTTTAATCCCGCACAATGTGCTGGCTCTATTATAGCACAAACCCATATCTGGAAATTGCTCCGGGGCAAATTAATTAATGATTTAAATAATATACTATAAGCGAGATATGAGCTAAATAATAACCCGAATATTACACAAATAATAGTGCTATCGCATATAAAATAAATGGTCTAGCATTTATAGCAATATACACAATCTATACATTTTAAATACATTTTGATTTATTTGCGTGGTCACTATTTTTACGCAGTTGCAATTCAAAATAGTGAAGTGAACACATATAAGAGCCAGGCCTGTGTATTCATGTGCCACCTGGCACATCTCAACCGACAGCGGCCGCTTCCTGAACTATACAGCTGCTACAAGCGATGAGGATGTTGGTATTAAACACACTGCGGTGATGAAACGACGAAGATTTCTAAATTACCTTAATAGCTTTCACCCATCACATTTAATTCATCTAGTTCTCACAGCTCCGCCAAATTATGTCATATTCTGTCACTGCTGTTCCACTGCTGTTCCTCTTAGCATCTCTATCTAGTATAAGCACCGTCATCTGCAGAGAATATTGAATGCCCTTACTGTCCAAACCGGTCTCTGTGGCTAAGGGCTTGCGAACGCGGTTTGTGAGCCCGCATACCCGGGTTCGAAACACGGCGGTGCTGGTTTTTTTCGAAAAAGGTATAGGGGCCGGCCGTCAGAAAGCAATGGCAAACTACTGAACGTAACACTTGCCTAGTACATCAACAGCAGCTGGAAATGCTGGTGTTGACTGCAACGTCCCGTAAGGGATACGCAACAACATTTTTTTTTACTGTCCAAGATATTTCCGGGCCCACATATTCATCTCCGAAAGCCACAAACCACAAATCATGACCTAATGACGGATTTCTACTTCTTCTTATTCCTTCCTTTGCTTGAAATTTCTCTAAATGTGCAATGTTGTCTCTTGTGTGAATTTCACTGTCCATTTAAGTGGTCCATAGAGAAGTCATCAACAATAAGTTGGACAATTTGTTGCCTGGCATATCTCGCTGTATCTCGTAGGTACGTTCTGTAGAGTTATATATGATATGAAGTAAATAGATTAACTTATTTTGATTGAAGTACTCAACACACGTAGTCACTAATCTGCTAACAATAAACGACTGCTCAAAAATGCCGAGGATTAACCAATGAATTGTTTCCTACCAATTGTGTGCAGACAGAAGAATTTATAGTGAATGTGCGATCACTGTGGCGATAATACAACTCTCTACATTCGAACAGCATCAGCAACTATACGTGTTACGTATTTCTGCCAAATGATAATTCATCTATTTAGTTCATATGATATTTAATTCTGCAGTTAGCAATTGACGAGATGCAGAGAAATATGCCAGACAATAAATTGTACAACCTGTTGTTTGTGACGTCTGTGTGTAGGTATAGTTTCCTGTGAACAATCATACATCTCAGTGCGCAGTGCCGATCACATGTCTTCTTTGGGTTACCATTACATTCACAAGTTGGAAAACAATATCTAATCACGTGTTTGTGACATAAAACATCATGTGCGGAATCATACTTTTCATTGCCCAGAGGCGATCAAATGATCTTGGTCTGGCCACCATTAAATGTCACTCTTGCAAAACAATCTCTAAATCCAGTTTGTGAAAAGATGATCATATGAGGAATCATACTTTCCCTACCAAGTGACAATCAGGTGACCTTTTTCAAGCAACCGTTACATATAACTCTTGCAAAAATATCTCTAAGAACAAGTCTGACAAAAGATGATCATGTGAGGATTTCATACTTTTCATTGCCAAGAGACGATCAAATGATCTTCTTAGGGTATTATAACTCTTGCAAACCAATCTCCAAAACAAGTCCGAAAAATTTGATCATTGAGGAATCATACATTTCATTGCCAAGAGGTGATCAAATGATCTTCTTCAGGCCACCATTATACATAACTCTAGGAATTGAATCCTTAAATAAACATGTGTTTGTAAACAAAAGATCATGTGGGGAATCATACTTTTCATTGCCAAGAGGCGATCAAATGTTCTTGGTCAGGACACCATTACATATCAATTTTGCAAATCATCTGACCACCAGTCATACCACTCTTGCAAAATAATCTCTAAATCCAGTGTGTGAAAAGATGATCATGGGAGGAATCATACATTCCCTACCAATTGGCGATAAGGTGATCTTTTTCAGACCACCGTTACATATCACTCTTGCAACAAAATCTCTAAAACAAGTCTGAAAAAAAAGAATGATCATTTGAGGAATCATACTTTCCAATGCCAATTATCTATTTTAGGCCATCATTATACATAACTCTTGGAAATAAATCTCAAAAAACGTATTTGTAAACAAATGATCATGTGGGGAAATCATACTTTCCATTGCCAGGAGGCAATGAGGTGATCATCGCCCCTTTTTTGAAAAATAAGAAAAAATTTTCAAAAAAAAATAATTATAGGCAAGGGAAAAGAATACCAGGGAAATTTGACAAAAAAAGACCAATTAGCAAGTCCTACAAAAAAGCAGATGAAAACCGTAAATTGATTAGAGAAATCAGACGTAGACAATCACACAAGTCAAAAGTGTTTGGTCACTTTATGGGAAGAAATAAACTGGAGAACTTGGGGGACAACAGGCAAGATTGAGGGGGAAAGAACAAGGGGAAGGCAGAGAAAGTAAATAGCTAGATGGCTTAACCAGGTGGCATGGTCGAGACAAGAACACAGAGTTGATCCACGATTCTGGTGATCGTGTGAGATGGCTTATCGACATGACGCATGATAATGATGATTGATATTAAGCATGGTTATAACGGGAATATGCAAAAGGGTAAACCAAAAGCAGACGGAAACGAAACAGTGACAAGTTATAAACCAGGAATGTTAGCCCGACAACACGAACTCATCTACAGGTCGGTCCCAATATGGCCGAGTGGTTTGAAAGCGTTTATATAATGGATATGTTGGCGTCTGTGGCTTAACATTGTGAGCGTTGATTCATAAGCCAGACATAGTAGGTTCGAAGTAAGCCGCTGGCGACCTGGAATCAGATGGCTTTGAGTTGATTGTCACAAAGGTTTGAGCGTCGGCTGGCCAGAAAGCAATAGCAAACCATAGAACGTAAAATTGACTTAAAAAATCACAGATCGCCAATAAATTCTGGGATTTATCGCGACATCCTATAAAAGACATGCTACTAACTTTTCAAATCAAATAATATAACTGGTGGCAAGTAAACAAGAGTCAAGGGCTCTGGTAATGTAAATAAATTGTTACAGACAAACGTTCACACATCCCTCGACAACAACACGGTCACAACACACAATGTGTGTACTCTACACACAACCACACTTGTGTACAAAATGTTCCAAGAGTCCTTGTGATGTAGTTGATTTTAAGCATGTTCTCTTTCTGCGTTGCTTCTGTTCTATAACAGGCAACTACTACCTCACTATAATCCAACTAAAGCGCAAGTCATTCGTTCTTCATCAAATCAAAAGATGCAATGAATGAATGGTCCTCATCATTTGTAATGGACGAACATCCATAACAGAGTAGTAGAGGAAAGCATTGTCGTGTTGCTTCTCTTTCTGTCATATACGAGTGTGGGGAGATAAGATTTAGATCGCTTCTCATCTGTCATGTGGAAGTGTAGAAAAATACGATCTTGTCGCTTCTCTTCCATTTCATGAAAGTAAGATGTTGTCGCTTCTCTTCTGTCATGTGGGAGTATGTGAAAGTAAGATGTCGCTTCTCTTCTGGCATGTTAGAGTATCTAACAGTAAGATGTCGCTTCTCTTCTGGCATGTGGGAGTATAGGTAAGTACGATTTCGATCTCCTCTCTTCAACTTGACGGGCATACGAAAGTCCACAATTCTAAGAATTTGTCTGTAACATTTGAGATCAAAAGCCCAATTGTTATTCTTTAGTAGTTGCTAAATTGTCCAGGACTCACATCCACACGTTGCCACCGGGACAATTCCTTTCCCCAAAGATTTCACTCCATCTTGGTTGCTGGTGTTGTGGGATATTCATCATCATTGCGATCTTCAATTTTTGCCGGCAAGCTTCGTGTGGAGGAATGCTTGGCGCTCAAACGTCAGATGGATGGCACTGGATAGGAGTCATTCCATGTGACTGTGCAATGTCTGATGTTGTCTGTCCATTTTCTTCTCGGGTGTCATCTTGTTCTCATATCAGATCTTTTTTGATGTAGAGTCAGTGCTGGTAGTTGAGGATGTTGAGGAGGGAGGGGGGGGGAGGGGAGGATGTAAGAACCAATGGACATATCGGAAGTGCAGGGATGATACTTCAACAGATAACTAACTGAGTGAGTGACTGACTGATTGACTGACTGACTGACTAACTAACTAACTGACTGACTGACTGACTGATTGACTGACTGACTGACTGACTGACTGACTGACTGACTGCCTGACTAACTAACTAACTAACTAGCTAGCTAACTAACTAATTAACTAACTAACTAACTAACTAACTAACTAACTGGCTAACTAACAGACTGGCTGACGGACTGACTGTATAACTATATAACTAACTAACTGATTAACTAACTGGCTGACTGACATGACTGAACTAACAAGGACTCGTGGGACACTCTGTACCCGAACATACAATATGAGTAAGGAAGATTGTGGATACTATCACATGTGAGTTATCTCCGAGCCTTTACGATCGATCTTCTCGCCTCCGAAATATGCCTTGGAGATAGACAGGAAGCTGTCCTCACCATCTGAAATGTGAAAGAGAATGAAGTAAAGAAGCAGATACAGTAACCATGCGTGTAATCATATCAAGTCATTACAATACTGAGCCTCCGTTGTTACATCGCGTGCCTCGCTTCGCGAAGGTCGTGGGTTCGATTCCTGGCTATGTTATTCGGTGACACGAGTCCATGCAATTTTCTCGGAGACACCTGGGGGTCGTCGCTGGAGCTACGGAGTTCGTGCTTTGTGCGACGCTTTCAGCAGGTCGACCTGGGGGAGAAGATGGGTCCATATCGGATAATGAAGTTGTTCCTCTCGCCTGTTACCCTATTTAAGTAATTACAATGGGGATAACGGAAGTAAAGATGTGCACATGATTGGTTGGTTGGTTGGTTGGTTGGTTGGTTGGTTGTCTGGCTGACTGGTTGGTTGGTTGTCTGGCTGACTGGTTGGTTGGTTGGTCATTAAAACTACCTTTCTCCAAATTACTGACACCTAGCCGTCTTGACAGAAGATATTTTGTTACACTGTGCTTCACAAAAGGCGTAACAACCCACGGTGGGGTTATACCTCTCCATAGCACAAAGCCTGTGCTGGATTGCCAAATAGTTGTCTTGTAATGTAGTTCTAATAACTCACTGCCCCATCATGCTTCTATTACTCGCATGTTACTTGCTATTGTCTGCGTGTATCCCTCTTCTTCTTTCTCCTAATTAAGACTGTGCCATCTCGTCTGCCTGTTCACACTGACTCCTGACAAGTCATAACCGTCAGCTTCTGCTGAGAGAGGCGAAGTATGTACAAGCTTGCTCTCACTTCAGTGAAGTCGATGATTTATAAATCATTAATAATAAACCACATAAATCAGAATCAAGAGCGTTGATATGGGCCGTGGTAGCGTTATGGCTAGAGCTCTGGACCTTGTCGGTGGTAGCTTAAATAAACCATTCCTTCAATGGACGATGTTTAGTGCAGGAGAGCCTGGCATATGATACCGCAATATCTAATCTGAGAATGGAGGTGGGGGGAGTCAGTGCGGCGTCCCGCTGGCTGGGCGACAAACACAACACACATGTCATGATTGTAACGGACTCATAGAGCATGTTGACAAGGTTGAAGACAGGCACGCGGCGTGCAGAATGACAGGCTTCAGTTAAACAAAGATACACAGCATCCGTTAGATCTTTTTTCCCGGGACATGATGGATGGATGCTGGTGTGTTGGGAAACAGAGCTGGCAGATATATTGGCTGGGTCTGCATCACTGGGTGGAGTATTTATGCCTGATAAGGTAGATGTAGTCAGTGTCTTTTGGGATCGTGCGTGTGGGGTCTTTTTGGAACGTGCGTGTGGTATGGAAGGAAAGATAAATCATCACGACGCGAAGAGAATGGTTGGGCAGGGAGTAACCAGGGGAATCTGGCCGACTTTCAGGACTCCGAGGAAAGGCCAGAATGACACGTATTCAGACTGCAACTGGTACCATTCATATTAGGACTCTTCGCTGGCTAGTTGAAGACGAAGACGACGCGGGTATAGGAATGTCCAGAACGCTGTGATGTCGGTCCCGGTTACGGTTTTTAAAAAGTATTTCTTTACAGCCATATAAACAATATTGAAAAGTATTTCGGCCACCAAAAGGATGATGCATATTACAAACTCGACCGAAGAGAACAAGTAGCAATCTTCAGACTCCGCACAGGACATAACAGGCTGAAATACCACTTGTTCAACAAACTAAAGATAGGAGACACAGATGAATGTAATTGTGGAACTGGTAAAATGACAGCTAAACATTTGCTGCAAGAGTGCCCAATATATGCAGAACAGAGAAAGATATTTTGGCCCACACCTGCTTCAGTCGAGGACAAGCTCTATGGAGATATCAACAAGCTCAAGTCGACTGCAGCTTACTTTAACTGTATTCAGGTTGACATTTAAATGTACATGAAAAAGTATTTAGACTGCCACAATTCATACCACAGGCATGTCGGTTACACAAGCCTCCCAGAGGCATGAAAAGGAATATTGCTTGGATAGCAAATCCATTACGTGGAAAGTCCGAATCGAAAGCTCACTGTGTTGGCTTCATAAAAGGTGGAAAAAGTGTCCTAGTGGCACAAAATGGAATATTGCTTGGATAGCAAATCCATTACTTGGAAAGTCCGAATCGAAAGCTCACTGTGTGGATGTCATCTGCAAACTGCATTCTTCTGGCTTCTGGAAGAACAGCCTATGGTGAACGAAAGGCCCAATATACGGAAGTGAGGCTAAGCAGCCATGTGCAGGACGTGACGATTCCTTGGGTGAGCCCAGTACCAGAGCGCTGTGTGATGGCTCTGCAATTATGGAAGCCTCCTTGGATGGCGGGGAATGCCCATGGTCTGCCCCTGCCTTCCCTTGAGGGCCGACCAGGATGCCTTTGGCTGTTCTATATGGGCCAGCTGGGATGGGAGATAACACCACAACAGTGAGAGTCTAACGTCCTAAGAAACCCCCCGGGAAGGTTAACCCGGTCAACAAATGCCCGCAGAAGTCGGATGTGTCGGCCTAACGGCGCAAGAACGCAGCTCTGCTGTAAACAGGCACAACGCAATCACGTCCGAAAAAAAAACTCCGGATGAACGAAGAAGAAGAAGAAAAGTATTTCTTCATAGCCATATAAACAATATTAAGAAGTATTTCTTTATAGCCATATAAACAATATTAAAAAGCATTTTTTATAGTCATATAAACAATATTAAAAAGTATTTCTTTATAGCCATATGAACAATATTAAAAAGTATTTCTTTATAGTCATATAAACAATATTAAGAAGTATTTCTTTATAGTCATATTAACAATATTAAGAAGTATTTCTTTATAGCCATATGAACAATATTAAGAAGTATTTCTTAATAGTCATATAAACAATATTAAGAAGTATTTCTTTATAGCCATATAAACAATATTAAGAAGTATTTCTTTATAGTCATATAAACAATATTAAAAAAGATTTCTTTATAGCCATATAAACAATGGCCGGTCTCAATTACGAAGTAGTTACGGACGCGGTTCGTAATCCCACTTACCCGCGTTCGAAACACATCTGCGTGCGATTTGACAGCAGACCGCGTTGCGCTGGGGTTTAACGAATTGGTATTGGAGCCGGTCGTTCAGAAAGCAACGCCCCCCCCCCCCCCCCCCCCCCCCCCCCCCCCCCCCCCCCCCCCCCCCCCCCCCCACATATGCATCATTTTTAATATTCAAAAATTGAAATGTTCACCAAAGAAACTTGAATTTAGTGTTGTTTTTTTTAGAAGGGCTCACCGTTCCCAGAGGGGCCAGAGCTGTGTGTCGATTGTGTTGGGTGAATTTTCTTTTGTTTTGGGTGGGGGGTGGCAGTTACCCCAGACAAGCTGGTTCCACCGCCTACCCCTTTTTGTGTGGACCCTTAGTCTCACTGTGAGCTATTGCCCACAATGGTCCACCAGGCCCACATCTAAGGTGAAGATATGTGATGGGTTTTCCTTTTATCATCCCTGCCCCCAACCAGACCAGGCGCACTACTGGGGGGGGGGGGGGGGAGCAGCAAATGCACCAGATCCTAGCCAAAGGACCGATAATCACTAGGAAATTATTGAGCAAACACAGTAAGTAAATTTTCAAAACATATAATGGAGAACTGAAATTCAAATACAAAATAATTTTAATGAAAGATTTTTCTATATTATTTTAATTATTAATAATTATTTACATTTAGTGAGATCCTTGCGCTTGATGCTTGCTGCAAAGAGATTTTATGTCAGGTTCCAATTTAGTTAATTTCAGTCTCAAATCTTCCCGTTTTGTTATATCCAGCCGATTTCTTCCATTTTCGAATTGCCCCCCTTAACAATAGAATTGCCCCCCCCCCCCCCCCCCCTGTGGGGCCTGGGCCCCTCGCTGGGAAACACTGTACTACAGTGACTATAATAAGGCGTAATAAGCAGAATAGAAAAAAAAGGAAAAAAATAACAACAAATAATAAAAATGAAAACAATGTGTGGTACTTATCACACAGGCCGCGAACATAAAACCAAAGTTTGTATAGTGGTATACACAATTGTATATATATTTGACAAAACAGGGCGTGGAAGTCCCTGGCCGTTAGACGTTTCTCGAAAATAGAAACTCAGACTGAGAGGGAGGTTCCGGTGGAGAGAATGGGGTAGAGATGGGGGGGGGGAGCATGATAGGAGTGAAACTGAGAGAGACAGAGAAGGAGAGAGAGAAAGGGAGCGTGATATGAGAGAGGGGGTGAATGAGGAAGAAAGAGGGATAGGAGGAGAGGGAGAAGGAGGGGAGAAAGGAAGAGAAGGAGGGAGTGAAAAAGGAAGAGAGGAATATGGAAAGAGGGAAAGATAGAGAGAGGAAATAGAGTGAGAGAAGGACAAAGAGAAGGAAAGAGAATGAGAGAAAGAGAGAGGAAGAGAGGGGAGAGAGTGAGTGAGCGAAAAGGGAGCGAGATGAGAGAGATAGAAAGAATGAGAGGTAGGGAGCGAGAGAGATGGAGAGAGAGAGAGCGAGAGAGAGAGAGAGGAAATAGAGAGACAGAGTGGGAAGGAGAGACAGAGTGGAAGAGTGGGCGAGAGAGCTTTGTATTCTACCTCTCGATATATCACTTCATCTCTCCATATGTTTCTCCGTTTTCCTTCCTCACTGTATGGTTGGTATTTACTTGTCTATCAGCGCGTCCATGCATGCAAGCTTTCATCCACCCATCTATTCATCCATGCATGCATGCATCCATCCATCCATCCGTCAGTACTTTTCCCATCCCCCACCCCACTCCCTTCCATCCATCATTTTATCATCCTGTCCGTGCTTAGCTATCCTTCAGTAAACAGACACTGTTTAATTGTACAAGTTGCAAACAGAATAATTCCAGGGAGGGGGAAAAAACCTGCTATGAACATGTGTTATCTGATGCTTAATGCAGTTTGAACATATTACCACCTGCCTAGGCTAGTCCTACTCCCACCCCCACCCCTCAACAATCGGCATGGATAACCAAGATTAGCGCATGCTTCGATTAGCCTCATTTGAAAACTCAACACCATCATCATGCGCCATGCCAATAAGCGTGGGTGGTCATGTTTCGCTCTCTCACAGGATTACCAGAGTCGTGGATCAGCTCTGTGTTCTTGTCTCGACCATGCCAGGTGGACAGGCCATCTAGGTATTTACTTCTCTGTGTTCCTTTTATTCTTTTCCCCTCAGTCTTACCAGTTGTCAAACATGTCTACAGTTTATTTCTTCCCATCAGATGCCCAAAGAATGTTGACTGTCCACGTCTAATTTCTCTAATCAGTTTACGGTTTTCATTTGCCTCATGTAATTGGTCATTTGTGTTTCTAGTTGCTCATTTGTACTTGGTCATTGTTTTTTTTTTTTTTTTTTTGTGGTCTGTCCATGGTATTCTTTGCATTTTCCTCAGCTTGTCTGCTCATCGTCCACGCTTCACATCCATATAAAAGTACATGTTCCTTGTAGCACTTCATAATTTTTGGCGCTCGCTCGCTTTGAACTCAAGCGTAGTCCATATATGCCATGTCTTAAGTCTTTCTTCTCTGTGTTTTGCCATGTGACAATGTTCAAACCACAAAAGGAACTGGCTCATAAAAAAAAAAAAAAACGGCATAACGATAACTGTTCATGAATTTATTGATGAACGTAGAACGAAGTAAAATATCGGAGCTCAGTCAAATCTACCACCGTTTTATTCCGGAGTTGACAGAATCAACATACAATTTTGTAGTGAACCATTAGTGTCCCGTTGTTGCCAGGAGGGCATCTAATTTTAAGCGTACACTAACCTTATGTACTGTAATCTGTCCTGCATTTGCCTTATCGTCGCTCAGTAAATACTTCTAGTTTTCCCGCTGTTCATTCAGGTCATCCTTTGCTGTTATCTACCTCCGCCTTCTGTCTGTCTAGAGTTTGCCCGTCGTTCTCAAATGCATGGCGTTCTCAACCTATGCTCCTAGCTGTTCTTAGTTTGGAGTGAGTCCACTGCTAGCCTTCAAACGATCCAATAGCCACGCCAAGTTGTTCTTCAAATCTAACACACGCCCGTTCACCTTGGTCATCGCACAACGTATGTTTTCGTTGTCACGCTGGCGTTGGTGTGATGTATATTCGTATCTCATAGTTTCCGTGCATCGTTTGCTTTGAGATTTCCTTCCATCTTCTGTATGGCGTGATCTGGGCACTTGCTATGTGGCATTACACAACTTCTTCTAATATCAATGGGCTGGATTTTGCGTGTGGATTAGCTTTCCCTGTTACCAATGTCCCTCGTCATCAGGCGAACACACTCTAACTTCAGAAGAACTTGCAATTTACGTGCCCAAGTGAAGGACGAGACGTCAACATATTAGTCCAACTGTCCTGTGTAGGGGTAGAGCCCCTATCCTAGATTCAGCACACCGGATGTTTAAGAACGAGTGTTCTTATCCATTAGTAAGAAAACTAGGATAATGTACACAGGGAGATGTGGGTGTGTAACCCAGACCAACTAGGAGATCCTATAGTGCATTCATATCTGTTTGCCTCAATATAAACATCCGAATCTCAGTAACCAACTGAGGGAAAATTATGAGACTTAGTATATAACCTTATCATTATGTCCACCCAACAAACAATTTTTTGTTCTGGAGATTGTATAGCAGATTTCAAAGTTTGTTTATATGCGGTATATAATGCGGTCAGAGATGAAGGGCACATTATTAGACGTATTACGTCTTCACAAGGAAACATTAGCGTTAAATGGTTCATTTCCTCGTGGTTCACGGGATTGGCTTCATGACAAGAACCCCGAGGAGTTTATAATGGGAGTGTTCAGTGGTGTCGTCAATATGTGGGTACTTTCATGAATCCTGATTTTTTTTTTTTTTTTAAATCTTACAACTTATCGCTAACATCTGAATGTGTGAATATTGTTAAATGGGATTGAATGTGAAATTGTGTACACTTCAAAGCATCGCTATTAAGTTGTACACAAATGTTTTGACAAGAAGTTGATCGCAGGAAACTGTTTCTAACTGTTACAAATCACGAAAAAAAGAACGGTGCATGCATTGGTTTTGAGTAAACGGTCATTTCGTCGATGGGTGCAAGAATCTGGAATAAAACCAACACGCGATAAGCAAACGGTAGGTAGAAAGACAATTGTAGACAGCTTTGACAAGGATGTCATAAGGCGAGTTATTATAAAAATTATGGATGCTAAAAAACAGTGACTGTAAGAAAACTTAGGGCTTGGTTGAGAAAGAACAATAACAGAGAGCTATTCAAACCAACTTTGTGGAAAATTATAAGGACATTAGGCAACGGAGGTAGAAATATCCTTTGCGAGTAACCGCATTTAGGAGCTATGAGAAGCAGATACCTACGTGAAATAAGGGACATTCGCAAAGAAAATTATGACATAGTGTATTTGGATGAGACGTGGATCAATGCGCATCACACAAGTGAAAAGGAATGGCAATCAGTGGATGGAAAGATAAAGCGTTATGCGCCCAGTAGTAAAGGACAGCGTTTGGCCATAGCATATTCTGGTAGTACTCACAATGGCTTACTACAGAATGCTGGAATCGTGTTCGTATCAAAGCATACAGACAATAGGGATTATCATAATGAGATGAATGGTAATGTATTTAGAGATTGGCTCGAGAATACAGTACTTCCATCCCTTAATAGGTCATCTTGTCTAATCATGGACAATGCATCATATCACAATGTTGTTGCCCGAGAAGACAAAATACCTTCGGCATCGAGCACAAAGGAAGTAATAAAGATATGGCTCCGAAGGGAAAATATACCATGTCCAGAAACATATTTCAAGCTACAGTTGTTGTCCCTTGTAAAACAGGCGCAAAAAAGCAAGAAATATCAAATCGACAAGTTGATAGAAGAGCATGGCCATAGGTGCATGAGACTTCCGCCGTATCATTCTCATTTAAACCCTATAGAACTTGTGTGGGATAAAATTAAGGGACATGTGGCAGCTGCCAATACTACATTCAAATTGTCTGACGTCAAGATACTAACCCAGTCCGCGCTATTAAATATTGATAAAAGTTACTGGAAAAAAATGTAGGACTATGTGTTGAAAGAGGAAGAGGACTATTAGAGAAAGGATGGATTGAATTTCATGCAACCTACTGGAATCGTCTGAGCAGATCGCAGACCTTAATCCACGTGCACACTTACTGGGATATTTTGCTCCAACTATTCAGACGAATTGCAGGCCCTAAACATTACAGCACCAGCACAATGTCAATGGCAACAGTTTGTATTCCATAGGATGAATTTTCAATTCCGCAAGCCCTCAGCGGTGACAAACTGTATTGAAAAAAAACACACACACACACACACACACTAAACGCATTGAATACCAACAGAAGAGTAATATTGCAGTGGAAACTGACATATTGTGATATAACAAGAAAAGTGACAGCAAATTAGGGGACAACACACGTGCATACGAATCAATCTATAAACTTCAATGAAAAGAGGACCAACATCTTGGTCGTTAAGAAGAAAGCCCACTACAGAGACACTGACAACTATTTTCATAGTGCAAAACAGGTAATCATGTTTCGTCTCTGAACGGTAAACAGCAGAGTAGACAATCTTTCACGAATGACTCAAAGCGGGTCTGTCACCCATGTGTACGTGCGAACAAACTACACAGACAGCTGAGAAGATCCTTAAAATTGACACATGATGACTAAATTGCAATATCATTTCTGGTCACTCCATACGCAAGTTAACGCACAGCTATTTGGAAGCTTTCACGAACTCAATATAAAAAGCTAAATGCATCCTAGTACCATGAATACTTGTGTACAAATTATTAACCAGCAGCTGAAGAATAAAGAAGGAAATGGAAAAAAAAAAGGTAAGAAATATATTCCTTCTACTTTCCTGTCAATGTACACATTATTTACCCCATGCCTCTGTAAATTCTCTGTCTTTAGTAATATTACACATTGCACCCCTCTCGGGAGTCTCCGTGGTGAAGTAGTCAAACCATCTGACTCGGGCTCCGAAGGTTGTATGTTCGATTCCGGGCCGCGTCTTTCATTTCACGAGTGCATTTTTTTCAGAGACTCCCGCGGGTCGTCGCTGGAGCTACGGAGTTCGTGTCTTGTGCGACGCTTTCCGCGCGGCGGAAAGAGACTGAGTCATATGGGATAAAAACCTGGTGCAATGCAGTCAACCCTGTCGACTTTTAAGCTACTTCTTTGATTGCACCCACTCCCATACAATCTGGATACGCCTTGTACTTGTGTCGTTACCCGAAATGACGTACTTTACTGTAAGACTAGTTTGTTAGCGTGAATTCACTACATTTTCGCCAAAACATCAAAGAAATGTCGCCGCTTTCGATGATGTAAGCTGCTTTTGGACCTATCAAAGACATATTCCTTGGGTGGGGGTAAATATAAAACGGCGGGAAAAAATTCATAACGATGCAACAGACAGTTTTCAAAATAATTGATCGTGAATGACGGCATTCATTTCTGGACAGACTATAGAATGTCCTTGCTGACGTGTCCAGGTCAGGGGTGAAACAAACACTAGCCACGTGACGCTCATTCACAGTTGTGTCATGCTGCGGCGGAAGGGAAACTGTCTTGCCACGTCAGTTTAATTAGTTGCATATCCTTTCAATATCGTTTGCATATCTTTTCAATATCATTTGTAATTCAATCTCGATATCATCATCATCATCATCATCATCATCATCATCATCATCATCATCATCATCATCATCATCATCATCATCATCAAGTGCCCTGCCAGCTGGCGTAGGCGATCATGGCTCTCCACAAATCTCGGTCTTTGGTGTTCTGGATCATGTCTCAATCCATCCAGCATTATTTCTCTTGGTCTGCCTCTGTCTCTATTCCCCTCAATCTTTCCAGTTGTTACGATGTTCTCCAATGCCTCTCTTCTCATCACGTGACCGAAGAAAGATGTTTGTCTCTTTCTTATTTTTGTATATAATGCTCTAGTTTCATTAGCCTGTTTCAGACAGTCGTTGTTAGTTATTCTGGCAGTCCAAGGAATTCGCAACATTCGTCTCAGGAACCGCCGACGGATCAACATCACGACACACGGGTGTAACCCATAAATGCTCCGTTCTACTCCTAACTCAAGCTTGAATCAAGAAAATCTCAGCTCAGTGCACGAACTCCGTAGCACCGTCGAGGAACCTGAAAAACTTTGGGTAGATTTTTTACTCGAAATTTTGCCCCCCAGTGTCGTTAGGCTACTCTTTTTCAATTTCCAGCTGCCAAAGGATCTTTTACGTGCGCAACAATATACACGTTACTAGAAGTCCACGAGAAAACATCCCGGCTCTCACAGGGGCTTGAACTCGGGACCTCCAGTACTCGAGACGGACACCATACCTCGAGACCACCCAGCCCCCCCCCCCCCCGAATATGGGGTTAGCACCATTTACCGTATATGCCCAAGGCGTGTTAATGGGTTATTTACCTTTACACTAAACAAATGTTACTTTACACTAAACAAATGTTACTTTACACTAAACAAATGTTACTTTACACTAAACACATGTTACTTTACATTAAACACATGTCACTTTACATTAAACCAATGTTACTTTACACTAAACAAATGTTACTTTACACTAAACAAATGTTATTTTACACTAAACAAATGTTACTTTACACTAAACAAATGTTACTTTACACTAAACACATGTTACTTTACACTAAACACATGTTACTTTACACTAAACACATGTCACTTTACACTAAACAAATGTCACTTTACGCTAAACAAATGTTACTTTGACACTAAACACATGTTACTTTGACCTACGGCTTTACGCTATTTTTTTTTTATAAACCGCAAGTCTCAGGAATAGGGGATAGTGAAGGCAGTTTCACAGTTCCCCGGCACACCGGATCCAGGGTTCGAACTCGGCCGTCGGCGATTTGGAAGCAGACGGATTTGCGCTGATTTCGATGCATGAGGCGTCAGATATTCAGAAAGCAAAGACAAACTACTAAACCTAAAATTTTCTAGTAGACGACGAAGAGCCAATAAATGTTGGGGGTGGTTGCAACGTCCTGTAAAGGACATATAACTAACTTGAACTGTAACGCCACAAAGACAGAAGGACAATCAGAGAACCAGGAGCATGCACTTTTCCTATGGCAACATACGCGTGTGAAACATGGACATTTATACAGATTCAGTGCGAAACACAAGTAGGCTTGAACGTGACAAACTTCGAAAAGGAGAAATAGGGGTGTGTCACAGTTATGATGTCAAAGTTGTTGATATGGCATCAGGCTTGCTGTGTTTTATATCAAATTAAAGGGGGTTGATTAGGAATACTGTTGCATATACGTCCATGGCAGATACGGGTAAGTAGCTTAAGACGACTAATCATCCCGTGACACTGAATCAGTTAACAAATCAACTGAAAAAATTAATCCGCCTTTAAAAATAAACACAACAGAAGGGTATTAAACATTCAATGGGAAACAAAAACAAAATAAGAAGACCAGAATGTTGAAGAAGATTATTGATAATACAAATAACATTGTTGGATACATATTTTGGAAACCGGTCATTTGATTGATAGAGGTAACGCGTTTCACGTGTTGTTTAACGCACTAAATGGCCGCATGTTAAAGCTGGAAGAGGCAATTGCCATTCATTTACAAAAACCATCTTTGTGCAAACAAAAAGACATGATAGTTAGTTTAAAATTACCGTAGTAGACAATTCAAATTCAGTTTATGTTGAGAATTCTGTAGTATGTATGTGACGAGGTGCAGGTGAAAATACACGGAAATACATAGTGAAATCTATTGTTTGTGTCTTCATTATTCAAACATTGATGAATATCAAATATTTAGTTGATTTTAGACAGACATCAATGCCCGATAAAGATGATGGAGGAAGGTATAGCGGGGAAGCGGGGAAGAGGGAAGCCATAACAATTATTTACAGGTGCCAGCAACAGACACGGGGAATCTAGTTTATGATAGAGATACATCAAGAAAAGATCAAGAAACAATCTTCACACTCGATACAGGAAACAACAGGATAAAATATCACAGGGAAAGCTAATCCACATGCAAACATCAGTCCAGTGCACCAGAAGTAGTGGCACTTGAATGGACTACACTTGAGTCCAAAGCGAGCGAGCAAATATGAATAATTAAAAAAAAAAAAGATTAATAAATTAAAGATAGAAGATGTTGGTAGTCCAACAACAAAACAGAGAAAACTATTTTGGCCTACATCAGTTCCGCATGAAGACACACTCTATGGGGATGTCAGCAAGCTCAAGTTGACTGCTGCTTTTGTGTGTGAGTTCATTCATAATGACGTATACAGTGGATAAAGACAAAGAAGACGTCACATTTAGATAGACAGAAGGGCCAAAGGTTCTACACAAGACACGCCACACGGATGATGCGGGATATGGCTAACGCCAATGATTGAATGAATGGCTGACTGATTGACTGACTGACTGATTGGCACCTTGCCGCCTTGACAGACGATAGTTTGTAAAATAGAGTTATACTTCTCCATAACACAAAGAAACATGCGCGGAATTTATAAACCATGTGTTGCCCATGCAACATGATCCTTCTCTCGGCCTGCCTAGTGTACTCCAGAGAAAAGGTAACACCAATACATCTGGAACAAGACAAGATGCAGAAGCTGCCGGATCAGCAAAGCACTCCTCTAACTGTCCGCTCTAACTGTTCGGATATTCCATTATAGACCAGTTACCAGCCATGACATTTGGTCTTTAAGTACCATTTCCTCGCTTGTACCCTCCCAATCGCGCTCCTCCCCCTGAAGCCGTTGGCACAATGTGGGGTATCGGGTTAAAACAAATATCACCATGATTAATGATACGAGAGGAAGTCAATAAGTAAGTCACAAATGTCTGTAGAAAAATAACTAAATATGATAACAACTTGAAACCAATTTATTTTTATACATACATTGTCCCTTTATTTCTCAACATAATTTCCACCAACATTGATGCACTTATCCCATCAGTTTATCAGTCCTCCTAAACCGGCTGCATTGAACTGCGTGCTCTGTTTTGTAAACCACGTTTTCACTTCACATTCGCATTCAACTTCGGCGTCTTTCGCAAAATGTCTCCCGCAAAGGTGTGTTTTCAGTGGACCAAAAAGGTGGAAATCGCTAGGGGCTAAGTCGGGGCTGTAAGGTGGATGTCCCAGAACATCCCACTTTAGTTGGTTAATTTTCGTCCGAGTGTGAAGTGAAAACAGAGCACGCAGGTCTATGCAGCCGGTTTGGGAGGACTGATAAAACGATGAGATAAGTTCATTAATGTTGGTGGAAATTATATTAAGAAATAAAGGGATAATGTATGTATAAAAATAAACTGGTTTCAAGTTGTTATCATATTTAGTTATGGTTCTACAGCCATTTGTGACTTACTTATTGACTTCCCCATCATGTAACAATAAAACTTACATAAAGAAAAAAAAACAAACAAGCAAAGCAAGCGAAATATTTTCGAAATAAAATGAACCACACTGTAGCTATAAAGCAGTCACTGATACTACAGCACCACTTCTACAACAGAAACCACATCATGCCACCACATGCAATGACAACAAGCAAGAACGTATAGCCACCTATTCGGGCCCCTTTGGGTGTAAATTGTCGGCGTGTCCGCTTGGCATTTCACTCTCTGAAAAATAAGTGATGGAAGAAAAAGATCCAGGCTGAGACATTGGTCACTGGTCTACACTTGTATACTTACAGTTTTATGTATATTTTCACATATTTAAGACACAAGTTAGAGAATCGAGGAGCCGAACCTCTAGAACAGTGGTTCTGAACCGGTGGGGAATTAGGGTTTCCGGGGGAGGGAGGGGGGATGAAGATTATTTCAAGATCGCTTTAATACAAGAACCGATTACTTGATATTGTTTTTCCCTTCATACTGTACAGTTCTGTACTCCTCGCCCTTCTGATATTCGCCTTATAACGTAAGTATACCCACAAATCACGTTTTAAGTAGATGTCTAAACGTGTTCTAGTATGTGTTCTTAATTAAAGTTAGACTTTCATTTTTAGGTATACTATGTAGGGGCAGAGTGGGGGGGGGAGGGGGGAATTTTAGGGAGGAAATACGAAAGAGGAGGAATGACACTCTACATATGGTGAAGGGGGGCATGGGCCAAAAAAGGTTGAGAACCACTGCTCTAGAACATCGGGATTCCATTCGAGAGCCACGGGTTCGAATCCTGGGCAAGATGAAGGATTGTATTCTGTCGGCGGCAAAAAGAAAAAAACACACCCAAGCCTGCACAGTTTGCGGCGACTGCACCAGCCGGGCGGCCGTAATACCCCAGGCTCAAACAGCGCCCCCCCCCCCCTCGTTCCCCGTTCTACATGGCAAGGTACTAAAGGCAGCAAAGACGGTTAAGGAATCGTGGCAGTGCAGTGGATAGAATGCTTGACTGCCGGCCCCGTGGTCAAGAATATTTATTTATTTATTTATTTATTTATTTATTACTACGCGTATTTGCTTACTGTATATATTGCTACGCGTTTTTTGAATTTACTGAATGTATATACGAGGGAGGCCTAGGGGTTAGCGACCGTTTATCCTATTGAGCAATAGTAATCGGTAGCGGTTCTCGCCGCGCCCGTTACTTACGGGATATGTGAGCCGGCCGCTTAGAAAGCAATGGCAAACTACTGAGCTAATCTTGCCAAGAAATCAACTACAGCGGTGTTGACAGCAATGTCCTGTAATAGGATATAAGGTTGGGGGGGGGGGGGGGGATACGAGGTATGGTCAATAAGTAATGCCTCCAATTTTTAATCTAAGTAAACACTTTATCGAATAGCAATTTATTAATTTAGCGGCATTCCTCAAACACTCTTCTGCATTGTATATCACTACCAACCTGTTTCAGTCTCAGATTGCGAAACAGTAACGGTTTAAATATGGCCACCAAAGAAGTTTAGTTAAAAGCAACGTAATGTCATAGAATTCCCCAATGCTGAAGGCGAGACCCCGATGGCATCCACGAACGTTTGAGCATAGTTTATGGAGATTCAACAGAGAATGTTAACACTGTCCGATGTGTGTTTGTCGTTGTGACGAAGATGAAGTAGGTCAATCTGACGCAAAGCGGACTGGCCGTCCGTTAACCGCATTGGCTCCACACACTATTCATCGAGTTAATGCCACCGGGCACAAACCGTTGAATAACCCAGGCCTTTAATGATGGCGTGGGCACTGCCTTTACTAATGGACAATGTGGAACATAGTTTATCCAGTGTTAACCGACGGTCACCACGATTGATGTCATCAACTCATTGAATGTTGTGTAGAGTCAATGTGGTTAACGGACCGATCAGTCCACTTTGCGTCAGCCAATGAGGACTTACCTACTTCAGCTTCGCCACAACGACATACCCAACATCGGAAGGTGCTAACACCCTCTATTGAATTTCCATAAACAATACTCAAACGTTCGTGGATCCGATCGGGGTCTTGTCTTCAGCATTGAGCAATTATAGTTTCATTAGCCTCTTTCAGGCAATCGTTGTTAGTTACTCTGGCAGTCCAGGGAATTCGCAACATTCGTCTTAAAAACCACATCTCTGTTGCTTCTAAGTTCTTCCTAATTTGTTTATTTACATTCCAAGATTCGCTAAATGTATATATTACTATGCGTTATTTGTATTTACTTAAATGTTCTTAAATGTATGCGTTCTTTGTATTTACTTGATGTATATATTAAAACATATATAATGTACTTAATGTATATATTACTATGCCGGTCTCTCTGGCCGAGGGGTTACACAACTTTCTCCGTAATCCCGTTTATCACGCAGAGTGTCGTAGCGGGCGAGAACTGGGAGCGGTTTGTCCCCCGCTGGTTATAACTGGGATAACTGAGCCGGCCGCTCAGAAAGCAATGGCAAACTACTGAGCGTAATCTTGTCAAGAAATCAACAGACAGCTGAAAGATGCTGCTGTTGACAGCGATGTCCTGTAAAAGGATATGCAAATAATATATATATATATATATATATATATATATATATATATATATATATATATATATATATATATATATATATTATATATATATATATATATTACTATGAGTTTTAGCCTTTACTTAATGTATGTACTACTACGAGTTCATTGTCTTTACTTAATGTGTATATTACTACGTGTTCTTTGCCTTTGCTTAATGTTGACATTACTACGTGTTCTTTTCCTTTATTTAATGTATATATTACTCCGTGTTCTTTGCACTTACTTAATGTAGATATTACTGGACAATTAGTAAACAAGCACTGATCAATTCTTCAAGTCCCCAGAGATGTTTTTCTACATAAGAATGCTGACAATTCCGCATAAAGACAAAATATATAATCTAAATGTGTTGAACAAGGCCAAGTCACATAGACAATCGGCTTACTTCGTTGTCTACTCCTACTCCTCCTCCTACATCCCCTCCTACTCCTACTTCTACGCCTACCCCTACTCCTACTACTCCTTCTACTTCTACTCCTTAACTTCCGAGTGCATTGGGATTTTTAACACGGGGATGTTTGTTGGGATTTTTAACTTTCACACGGATTCGCCTGTGTTTGCTTTCTTCGCCATTATCCTAGAAGAGTAGGTATCCCGCCTCACTACCCAATAGATCAGGGGACGCGTGATATCATTAGATACCAGTGGCTCATAGGTGAATTTCCAGTTCTAGGCTTAGATGTCCTGAACTGCTAAAATGAGTCGTCTGGACGTTTTGAGGGAGTCTAAATGGCAAAGATATCTTATCACAAACATCAGAAAGTGGTAACGATCATGTGTGTGTGTGTGTGTGTGTGTGTGTGTGTGTGTGTGTGTGTGTGTGGGTGGGAAAGAGGTGGGTGTGGGGTGGGGGGATTACTAGAAGATAAAAACTGAAACATGTTGCCACACCGGAAAAGATTTGTGGAATGAGAGACAGATGAAGACAATGAGAAAACATTCTTGAGAGCCTTTTTTTTTCATGGTACGGAAATGTGTCAGCTCGCGAGTTAACATATGCTGTTGGAGATGTGGAGAAGTCTGTCCGCCCACGCCAGTCGGCAAGGCACTTAATGATACATACTTCCATGACTGCCCAGACTTACTGGCATGGCACTTGATGACGAATATGTGTATCTAACAGCCGATCCAAGACTCTAGTGACCGTATGCGTAAGCGAACCGTGGCCGCCCACGCTTGACGGCATTGGATTTGATGATGATAATAAGTAATGTATCTAGCGCTAAGGGTAAGACTAATAATTGTTTGAATAACGAAGACGCACACGTGTATTGCACGATTTATTGTCCTGGCATATTTCGCTGCATTCCGTCAGGTACATACTGCAGAAATCACACAACATAAGTTAAAGCAATAAGATAAATCCTTCAAGCTGAAATATACAACCCGCATATTCACACAATAATATTAATTGTCTTCCACGGTACTTTTAAACTGACTATCATGTCTTTTTGTTTGTACAAAGTTGGCTTTTGTAAATGAATGGCAATTGCTTCTGCCAGCTGAAACATGCGGCCATTTTGTGTTTTAAAGTAAGACATGATGCAGCGAAATAAGCCAGGCAATAAATTGTGTAATATATGTTTGTTTGTGTTCTAAATACTCTAATGTAGCAATCTGAGTCACAAATAACCTACACGAGACAAGAGAACAAACGTAACGGCATTCAGCATGAGCTATCTCCCCAAAATATTGATCACCCAAAGGCTCAAAGACACAACAAACACTGAAGTATTAACACACGTGAACTTTAAAGAAACTTTTGGCGTGACAACAGACGTGACAAAAGAACTATCGAAGGATAGGGAGTTTTCTGAAGTTTGTGATCAGAGAGTCATGCAAACGACTTGCTTCGTGACGATGATATTGATGGTGATGTCTAGGATAGTGATGATGTTGATGATGATGTCTACGATAATGATGATGTTGATGATGATGTCTACGATAATGATGATGTTGATGATGATGAATATGATAATGATGATTTTGATGACGATGTATATGAGAATAATGATGACGATGATGATGTTGATTATGTCTATGACAATGATGATGTTGATGATGATGTCTATGATAATGAATGATGATGTTGATGTCTATGAATATGATAATGATGATTTTGATGATGATGTATATGAGAATAATGATGACGATGATGATGTTGATTATGTCAACGATAATGATGATGTTGATGTCTATGATTATGATGATGACGATGATGTTTATGATGATGTCTGTGACGGGATGAGCCTAGATCATTATGCGAACACCACCAATACTACGTTAGCTGAATTCCTATTTACCTTTTGGAGTTACTACAACATCTATATGACTAACAAAGACGTCATTTTGACGACGCGGACGCTTTCTGGGCTACAACTGTATGTATTTCCACGTCATCTAATCAAATGACGTCGCATTCTATTTCCCTTGTCTTCGACCCTTATCACCAATACCAAGACTGGGGATATATGTCAGTCACTGCCTAGCAACAGGAATACGGCGATACGATATTAGTACTGCTGCACCGGAAATCGTAACTTACGACTTCCGTCCAGTTTAAAACGACCATAGCTGCTGTGCTAAGTACACGTTACATAAAGTGAGCTACCGTATCCAATTTCATCCCTGGTGGATTATATCAAGAAAGAGCTTAATCTCTACAATAAGACTGGGGGTGAGTGTAATAACATAATAATTAAGATTATATTAAGGAGTGTGTACGAATTTATATCCTGATATTGGGAAAGCACAAAATATCACGATCATGCATATTTATGAAACGTGGGATTTTAAATGGGAGACATTGAGGGAAAACATGTTTTGCATATATATATATATATAGATATATATATATATATATATATATATATATATATATATATATTATATATATATATGTGTGTGTGTGTGTGTGTCTGTGTATATATATATATATATATATATATATATATATATATATATATATATATATATATATATATATATATGCCGGTCTCTCTGGCCGAGGGGTTACAACACTTTCTCCGTAATCCCGTTTATCACGCAGAGTCTCGTAGCGGGCGAGAGCTGGGAGCGGTTCGACCACCCGCTGGTGACTTGCGGGATAAATGAGCCGGCCGCTCAGAAAGCAATGGCAAACTACTGAGCGTAATCTTGCCAAGAAATCAACAGACAGCTGAAAAATGCTGATGTTGACAGCGATGTCCTGTAAAGGATATGCGAATTAAAACCAAAAAATTATGTATAATTTTGGAAAGCATGAAAAACATGATTTCGGCCCTGTGGTAGCCAAAAACCCCAAA
>JACEFZ010011410.1:0-11586 GCA_014155875.1 Cepaea nemoralis
TTTTCTGAGGAGGGCTTGAGCCCGTAATTAACAAATATGAGATCAACCCGGGGAAAAAGGTGTATCTGCTCATCCAACCCCTGGGGCTAGAATACACGGGAGTGCCAGAGACACCTAGGGTGTGGTTCACTCTCGCTACCCAAGGTGAACTCGTCACAGATAGAACAAGCTGGAAACGACACTGAGTTGTCGGTTCATTCTTTGCACGCGATAACTGTGCCGACACGGGTAAGTCGAGCGCTGCCCAGCTCAAGGTCCTAACTGAACTGCTGTTTTCAAGCAATTGAGTTACAGGCAGTGAATTCGCAGGACGTCAGATTTTGGTATTGTGTATAATGTCCCTCAAAGGGGCCCTAGATTTTCGCCAAGTGGATCAAGCTTCTGATGTTTGAAGGTATTTGCCTTTATTTAGTATAGTAATTTCATGTCGATGTTTCGTTTTAAGCGCGCCGTAGGGTTTATTAAGCTAAATGCATAGTACGGGATCGGTACATGAGACTTAGCCAAAATTGGGGTGCAGACTTTAGGCTTTAGCAACCATCGGTGAATGGCACCCTAAGTGGTTGACGTTATGTAATAGCTCAATTGGAATAGAATTTTCAGATCCAGGGCATTGAGGCCTTCAAAATGAATCTATACATGAGATTATTTGGTGAAAAAAAAACATATCGCCAATCGACGCCAGCGTGGCGAGGAGGTGCGACAATTGACTTCTGGTAGGCGCTGTAGACGCTGGGGCGCGACAGGGCGACAACTCAACCAGGGCGTGTGACATACCGAATTAATCGCAAGGACGATTGGCGTCGTTTGAAAATGTCGGCAGAAGTATTCCGGGAATGACCGATGTGATGATGGCCGTCTCCGCAATTTCGAGCTGCCAATGGATTTTTCTATTTCTACTTTCCTCCCACCTGTCCTTTGCCTATTTAGTTCTTCTAAAGGGACCAAAGAGAGGGACGTTAAGTATTTCAGGTGGCGAGAGAGAGAAATAAAACCGAGGTAAATAAAAACCTTCGGTACACAAGACTATTGTTCCAAGGAACATTAACACCATTCGACTTACTCACCTATTGGACAGAGGTGAGAGAACGGAATGGATATCACCCACTCCCGGTGGGGATAGACCATGTATTAGAAGCTAGTGACGAGAAGGCGGTACCTCTCACCCAACTGAGAGAAACTTAAAAGAAGGTCGGCGGAATAGCCGAATATCGCCTCCAAAAGGGCGTTGAGTGTTATACTAATGCCTAACCGTTAATGCATAACATGACTGAGACTTTTGCAGGAACTTGTGTGCTCACGTGTCCCGACGAGACCAGTCCGAGCTATTGTCTATAAAGTACAGTTCTCGAGGGACGACGCTCTTCCTGGACCGATGTGACAGATGAGTCCTAGATCTCCCCAGTCCAGATCAGAGCAGCTGCGAAAGGTTACAGGATCATGTATATTGTTATATATTGATTCGTAAACTCTAAGAGCCCACTCCCCTGTTACTTTTTCGCTGTTTGCTGTTGCCAGTGGCTCTCACAAGGTTGTTTTGTTGCAGAGGCTGTCATGGAGTGTGTACTAGACGAGTGTAAATCCGGCCTGAAAAACTACGTCATGGAACGAACCAAGAAGACTGAGTGCGTGAGTTTCCCGATTTAGTTGTAGCGCCCAGTCGTTCCTGACCAGTCAGTGTTATAGTGGCCACGGTTTGTGCAAGTCAACCACTAAACTTCACGCTTTCATGAACAGCCAGCCACCATACCTCCGTAACAAGGTAACACATGTTTTTTTTTTCCAAAGATATGGCTACTACGGCCCAGAGAGAGGCCCGAGAAAATACTTGGCCTACCATATACGGCCAGTTGTGCTGATCCTCAGCCACTTCATGCTTGACTCCAGAAGACTTGAGTCCAGTTACTACAGACTACAGAACAGTGTTACTGACTCCAGTTATCAGAGACTTTTGAACTGTTTTAGGGTCTCTAGTTACTAGCAGAGGTGGTGTATAAACTTTAGAGTCTGTGGGACAGAAACCACGCTCATTTACTAGATTTGTGATGAATAGACCCAGCTGAATTATTTTGACACCGGATTCATCATGGAGTATCTAAATCCAGGTGCTCTACGTAATATGAACTGGACTTATGTGATATTCCTAACGGCTAGCCTGGAATTGGTGAACTGGGCATTAGCCTAGTTGTGAATTCGTCATCCACTACAATCTTAATCCTTAATTGGGATGGAACATAATGGGTTTAGTGCCGAGTGATACCAGCACTTCACCAGGTGTACGAACGTCGAGCTGCAAATATGCCAGTCTGTCCCATTCTGAGGAGGATCTGCATCCGCCCGGTGAGAGTCCTTCTACAGCAGACTGCAGCGACAGAATCATATACAGCTCGATGATGATAGCCGAACACTTATCCTGCTGATCTGGCCTATAGATTAGTCTACTACCTACCTCTATCTATCTTTATGTATTGTAACATCCTAATGTAAAATAAATGTCTAGTATGTTTGTTTCCGACCAGAGTTGAGTCAACTCCTATGGATGGAGCATTAAGGGGTAAAGTTCACTGAAAGGAAGAGTGTAAGAAGGGGTTATCCATAGACTGGGAGGGTAAGTAGACCAGAACTCAAGTCCCCAATACCCAGAACTGAAGCCACGGTATATAGTGTAGCAATAGTTCCCCTCACCCCAGGGATATTGTGACAGAAGGTCACATGCTAATTGAAAATGAAATATTGATAAAAGGTGAAATGTTGATGGAAGTGAAATGTTGATGGAAAGTGAAATGTTGATGAAAAGCTAAATGTTGATAGAAAGTAAAATGCCGATAAAATGTGAAATGTTGATGGAAACTGAAATGTTGATGAAAGTGACATGTTGATGGAAGGTGACATGTTCATGGAAAGTGAAATGTTGATAAAAGGTGAAATGTTGATGGAAAGTGAAATGTAATGTAAAGTGAAATGTTAATGGGGAAAAAAGTAATGTTGATTTAAGTCCTAAGCAATCTCATTTATGCCTATATTTCTTCATGACTAAACACTTGATTATTTTCTCCATTCAGACTTAGATCTTCTAAATCAGGTGTTAAAGGTAGGTCCAAGCATATACCGCCACCGCTGTGCCACATTTTAGGCCTTTACAAATTCGACTACATGACATAATGAGGTGAAGTGGTGGGTTCCCATCCTCACTACCGTTTCTTCCAAGATATTTCTTTAAATTATCCAGTACATATTTCAACAGTAAAGAATCATCCTGAACTCGGTGAAAGGAGACTACTTTAACAAGCGGAGGGGTAAATAATCATCTTGAACTCGTTAAAAGGAGACTACTTCAACAAGCGGAAGGTAAAGAATGATCCTGAGCTCAGTGAAAGAGACTACTTCAACAAGCGGAGGAGTAAATAATCATTTTAAACTCGGTGAAAGGAGACTATTTCAATAAGCGGAGGGGTAAATAATGATCCTGAGCTCAGTGAAAGAAGACTGCTTCAACAAGGGAAGGAGTACAGAATCATCATGAACTCTGTGAAACGAGACTATTCAAAAAAGGAAGAAGTACAGAATCATCTTGAACTCAGTGAAAGGAGACCCCTTCAACAAGCGGAAAAGTAAAAACCTAGTAAGAGCATCTAAACTGTACATCATCATGCTCAATGAACACATCAATCCATTGTCAGAAATGAGTGAAGTCATGACCATGAACGGAAGTTCAGACAGCATTCTTGACCTGAGAACCTCGGCTCAATATTTTACAGATAGTAGCATGAAACTGAAATATCTCAATTTGTACACTTTATTTTGTCTGAATCATTGTGTAATTAAATATTAGAATATGTCTTGATGTAATATACAACTGAAATATCTCAATTTGTACATTTATACTATCTTAGCCATTGAAAAGAATAGAAACTAGAATAATATACTTCTGAAGATTTCATTAGAAAACAGCACATGAAATGGCTTGGTCACATAACTCCGATACCAACAGAGCACCACAACAAGCAATGATTTACAGACCAAATGGAACCAGAAGAGGAGGCCGACAATGTAAACGATGAACAGAGGGAACAACAGAGTCCATGGGAATCTTGATAAAAGTCGCTTAAAAGTCGACAGGGTCGATTTCATTGCACCGGGATTTTATCTCATGTGGGTCAGTCTCTTTCCGCAGCGCGGAAAGCGTCGCACAAAGCACGAACTCCGTAGCTCTGGCGACGACCCACTGGAATCTCCGAAAATTTTCGCTGGTGAACAGAAGGACGCGGCCCGGAATCGAATCCACAACCTTCGAAGCCCGAGTCAAACGGCTTGACTACATCGCCACGGAAACTCCCACAATGAAGCCAGTAAAATGGCGTTCTTCCGCTGATTATGCTTCACATCGACACCGCAAGGTACAATAGGAACAAGATGAGATGATGGACGAGCACTCTTCCACTGTTTATGCTTCACATCGACACCGCAAGGTACAATAGGAACAAGATGAGATGATGGACGAGCACTCTTCTACTGTTTATGCTTCACATCGCCACCGCAAGGTACAAGAGGCATGAGATGAGATAATAATATACTATTGAAGAAATATAACATTAACATAAGAATGTATAACATTTAATTTAACTTAAGAAAGTAAGTCAATATCTGGTATATGGTATTAGAGCCATATTTGTCTAGACCAGTGTTTCCCAAACTTTGTTGTGCTATGCCCCACCTAAGCCTTTCTAAAATTCGTATCCCCCCCCCCCCTTTCCCCACATTACATATACATTTTTTTAAATTTCAAAACTTGAAATGTTCACTAAAGAAACTTGAATGATAGGTTTTAGGAAGAAATCAATAGGAAATTATTGAGCAAACACAGTAAGTAAATTTTCAAAACATATAATGGAGAACTGTAATTCAAGTACAACATAATTTTAATGAAAGATTTTTCTATATTATTTTAATTATTAGTAATTATTTATTATTTAAATTTAGTGAGATCCTTGCGCTTGATGCTTGCTGCAAAGAGATTTTATGTCAGGTTCCAATTTAGTTAACTTCAGTCTCAAGTCTACCCATTTTGTTATATCCGGCCGATTTCTTACATTTTCGAATTGCCCCCCCCCCCCCTTAACAATCGAATTGCCCCCCTGTGGGGCGTGGGCCCCACGTTGGGAAACACTGGTCTAGACCAGTATTTTAGCTTAGTCTTTGTTTAAATACATACTGGAATATGTCTTGCATATTACTTGTGCAAAACATTATTTTAACTGCAATAAGAGCCAGGAAAACATGCACATCAGAATATGAAATCAAATTACATCTGCTGTCCTTATTCAAACATGGACTTATAATCAGATTGCTACTGGTACTATTAGTGTTGGAACTCTTCGCTGGCTGCTGAGGATGGGGACGGAGCACTTATGGGAATTCCCCCAATGCCGTGATGTCGATTTCTAAATCAATCAATCAATCAATCATTCAAACATGACAAGAATACAGGGACTTGTAGCAATGGAATCAGGAATTGATATGTTAAATGCTTTTAAATTTGAAACAAAGAGTAGAATAAATGACAATTATTGTGGCAATAGAGAAAATAAAATGAGTACTGAATCAGTTGTTGTTTCTGAAGGCTCTGGGAGACTGAGCACCTGGGGTTGAATAGATGGGTGGATTTATGCTGAAGTTAAAGATCTTTGATACATTAACATAGAGATCCTTAGTCTGTGGCTAGTGGGTATTAGAAGTCAATAAATAGGCCACAGTGTTCGGTTTATGGTACTGAATCAGTTAATAGAGAAATTATTGAAATACAGACAGAGAAGACATTCGGAACAATAAAGTTACTGATAATGATGAAGATGAAGATGGTGACGATGATAGTGATGATAATGACAAAGATGTTAATGAAGATGGTGATGGTGATAATGATGGTGTTGATGATGATGGCAGTGATGAAGCTGATGATGATAAAGATGTTAATGAAGATGGTAATAATGGTAATGAAAGCCCACACTGACTGGTTCAGTTTCATGTCATCCAGACAGCATACTTACAATCTGCGTCCCAGCAGCAGCGGCAAAGACACAGGCAACAAGTAACGCCTTTTCTTTATATTCCAGATTTCTTTCTTCGTTATCCATTTTCTCGCGAGTAACAGTGTGCTTATCTGTAACACCATAACAACACAGTGATAACAACACAATCAGCTGTAACACCATAACAACATAGTGATAACAACAGTCTTCTATAACACCATAACAACGCAGTGATAACAACAGACTTCTATCACACCATAAAAACATAGTGATAACATCAGTCTTCTATAACACCATAACAACATAGTGATACCATCAGTCTTCTATAACACTATAACACAGTGATAACATCCGTCTTCTATACAACACTATAACAAAGTGATAACAACAGACTTCTATAACACTATAACACAGTGATAACATCAGTCTTCTATAACACTATAACACAGTGATAACAACAGTCTTCTATAACACTATAACACAGTGATAACATCAGTCTTGTATAGCACTGTAACACAGTGATAACAACAGTCTTCTATAACACTATAACTAAGTGATAACAACAGTCTTCTATAACACTATACCGCAGTGATAACAACAGTCTTCTATAACACTATAACGCAGTGATAACAACAGTCTTCTATAACACCATAACAACATAGTAATAACAACAGTCTTCTATAACACTATAACAACACAGTGATAACAACACAGTGATAACAACAGTCTTCTATTACACAATAACAACACAGTGATAACAACAGTCTTCTATAACACTATAACAAAGTGATAACAACAGTCTTCTATAACACCATAACGCAGTGATAATAACAAACTTCTTTAACATAGTGATAACAACAGTCTTCTATAACACCATAACAACACAGTGATAACAACAGTCTACTATAACACCATAACAACACAGTGATAACAACAGTCTTCTATTACACTATAACACAGTGATAACAACAGTCTTCTATAACACCATAACAACACAGTGATAACAACAGTCTTCTATAACACTATAAGACAGTGATAACAACAGTCTTCTATAACACTATAACACAGTGATAACATCAGTTTTCTATAATACTATAACAACACAGTGATAACATTAGTCTTCTATAACACGATAACAATACAGTGATACCATCAGTCTTCTATAACAGTATAACAAAATAGTGATAACAATAGTCTTCCATAACACTATAACGCAGTGATAACATCAGTCTTCTATAACACCATAACAACATAGTGGTAATATCACTGTTATATAACACTATAACACAGTGATAACATCAGTCTTCTATAACACTATAACACAGTGATAACATCAGTCTTCTATAACACTATAACACAGTGATAACAACAGTCTTCTATAACACTATAACACAGTGATAACAACAGTCTTCTATAACACTATAACAACATAGTAATAACAACAGTATTCTATAACACTATAACAACACTGTGACAACAACAGTCTTCTATAACACCATAACAACACAGTGATAGCAACAGTCTTCTATAACACCATAACAACACAGTGATACCAACAGTCTTCTATAACACTACAACAACACAGTGATACCAACAGTCTTCTATAACACTACAACAACACAGTGATAACAACCGTCTTCTATAACACTATAACACAGTGATAACAACAGTCTTCTATAACACTATAGCACAGTGATAAAGCAGTCGTCTATAACACAATAAAAACACAGTGGTAACAACAGTCTTCTATAACACTATAACGCAGTGATAACAACAGTCCTCTATAACACCATAACAACATAGTAATAACAACACAGTGATAACAACAGTCTTCTATAACACTATAGCAACACAGAGACAACAACAGTATTCTATAACACTATAAGAACACAGTGATAACAACAGTCTTCTATATCACTATAACAACACAGTGATAACAACACAGTGATAACAACACAGTGATAACAACAGTCTTCTATAATACCATACAAACACAGTGATAACAACAGTCTTCTATAATACCATAAAAACACAGTGATAACAACAGTCCTCTATAACACCATAACAACATAGTAATAACAACACAGTGATAACAACAGTCTTCTATAACACTATAGCAACACAGAGACAACAACAGTATTCTATAACACTATAAGAACACAGTGATAACAACAGTCTTCTATATCACTATAACAACACAGTGATAACAACACAGTGATAACAACAGTCTTCTATAATACCATACAAACACAGTGATAACAACAGTCTTCTATAACACTATAGCAACACAGAGACAACAACAGTATTCTATAACACTATAACAACACAGTGATAACAACAGTCTTCTATATCACTATAACAACACAGTGATCACAACAGTCTTCTATAACACTATACCACAGTGATAACAACATTATTCTATAACACTATAACACAGTGATAACATCAGTCTTCTATAACATTATAACAACACAGTGAAAACATCAGTCTTCTATAATTCTATAACAACACAGTGATAACATTAGTCTTCTATAACACTATAACACAGTGATAACAACAGTCTTCTATAACACTATAACACAGTGATAACAACAGTCTTCTATAACACTATAACAATACAGTGATATCATCAGTCTTCTATAACAGTATAGTAAAATAGTGATAACAATAGTCTTCCATAACACTATAACACGGTGATAACATCAGTCTTCTATAACACCATAACAACATAGTGGTAACATCAGTGTTCTATAACACTATAACACAGAGATAACATCAGTCTTCTATAGCACTATAACACAGTGATAACAACAGTCTTCTATAACACTATAACACAGTGATAACAACAGTCTTCTATAACACTATAACGCAGTGATAACAACAGTCTTCTATAACACTATAACGCAGTGATAACAACAGTCTTCTATAACACTATAACAACACAGTGATAACAACAGTCTTCTATAACACCATAACAACACAGTGATAACAACAGTCTTCTATAACACTATAACAACACAGTGATGACAACAGTCTTCTATAACACCATAACAACACAGTGATAACAACAGTCTTCTATTACACTAAAACAACACAGTGATGAACAACAGTCTTCTATAACACTATAACAACACAGTGATAACAACAGTCTTCTATAACACCATAACAACACAGTGATAGACAACAGTCTTCTATAACACATAACAACACAGTGATAACAACAGTCTTCTATAACACCATAACAACACAGTGATAACAACAGTCTTCTATAACACTATAACAACACAGTGATAACAACAGTCTTCTATAACACTATAACACAGTGATAACAACAGTCTTCTATAACACCATAACAACATAGTGATAACAACAGTCTTCTATACACATAACAACACAGTGATAACAACAGTCTTCTATAACACTATAACACAGTGATAACAACAGTCTTCTATAACACATAACACACAGTGATAACAACAGTCTTCTATAACACCATAACAACACAGTGATAACAACAGTCTTCTATAACACTATAACAACACAGTGATGACAACAGTCTTCTATACACTATAACACAGTGATAACAACAGTCTTCTATAACACTATAACACAGTGATAACAACAGTCTTCTATAACACCATAACAACACAGTGATAACAACAGTCTTCTATAACACCATAACAACACAGTGATAACAACAGTCTTCTATAACACTATAACAACACAGTGATAACAACAGTCTTCTATAACACTATAACACAGTGATAACAACAGTCTTCTATAACACCATAACAACACAGTGATAACAACAGTCTTCTATAACACCATAACAACACAGTGATAACAACAGTCTTCTATAACACCATAACAACACAGTGATAACAACAGTCTTCTATAACACTATAACAACACAGTGATGACAACAGTCTTCTATAACACTATAACAACACAGTGATAACAACAGTCTTCTATAACACTATAACAACACAGTGATAACAACAGTCTTCTATAACACATAACAACACAGTGATGACAACAGTCTTCTATAACACCATAACAACACAGTGATAACAACAGTCTTCTATAACACTATAACAACACAGTGATAACAACAGTCTTCTATAACACCATAACAACACAGTGATAACAACAGTCCTTCTATAACACTATAACAACACAGTGATGAACAACAGTCTTCTATAACACATAACAACACAGTGATAACAACAGTCTTCTATAACACTATAACAACAAGTGATGAACACAGTCTTCTATAACACCATAACACACAGTGATAACAACAGTCTTCTATAACACTATAACAACACAGTGATACAACAGTCTTCTATAACACCATAACAACACAGTGATAACAACAGTCTTCTATACACTATAACACAGTGATAAAACAGTCTTTATAACACTTAAAAACAGTGATAAAATTTTTATAACACATAACCCAAAAAAAACGTTTCATAACACTATAAAAACCCCGTGATAACAACAGTCTTCTAAACCACTAAACCAGTGATAACAACAGTCTTCTTAAACCCTAACAACAAGTAAAAACAAAGTCTTCTATAACACTATAACAAAAACCCAAAAAGTGATAAAAACAGTCTTCTATACACAAAAACAACACAGTGATAACAACATTTTTAAACTTTAAAAAATTAAAAACCCTTCTATAACACAAAAAAGTTTTAAAAAAACCCCAACCCAAATGAACAACAGTCTTCTAAAACCCAAAAAACAAGGAAAAAATTTTAAACAATAACAACACAGTGATAACAACAGTCTTCTATACACTAAACCCGTGATAACAACAGTCTTCTATAACACCATAACAACACAGTGATAACAACAGTCTTCTATAACACCCAAAACAGTGATAACAACAGTCTTCTATAACACTATAACACAGTGATAACAACAGTCTTCTATAACACAAAACACAGTGATAACAAGTCTTCTATAACAATAAAACAGTGTAAATTTTTTTAAAAATAAAAAAGTGATAACAAAGTCTTCCATAACACTATCCCAGTGATAACACAGTCTTCTATAACACCCAAAAAAAGGATACACGTTTTAAAACTTTAAAAAGGAAAAATTTTTAAACCTAAACAAAATAAACCTTTTTTTAAAAAACAAAAAAAAAACCCCCATAACCAAAAAAAATTTCCCCTATAACAAAAAGGATAACAACAGTTTTATAAAAAAAAACAAGTGAAAAAACAGTCTTCTATAACACCATAACAACCAGTGATACAACAGTTTTTAAACACCATAACACAGTGATACAAATTTTAAACCTAAAACAGGATACCAAAATTTTTATAAAAAACAAACAAGTGATAACAATTTTTAAAACAACAAGGAAAAAAGTCTTCTATAACACTAAAACACAGTGATAAACGTCTCTTTAACCCCAAAAAAAAACAGTGGTAAAAACAGTTTTATAACAAAAAACCAGTGATAAAACATTCTATAAAACTAAAACAAAAAAAACAGTGTAAAAACAGTCTTCTATAACACTATACAACACAGGAAAACAAAA
>JACEFZ010011411.1:0-16191 GCA_014155875.1 Cepaea nemoralis
AAAAACCCCCCTTCTCACACGGGCACCTTCAGGGGGGTTGATTTCTTGAGGCAACTTCCCCAATGGTGAATCAATTGGGTACCTGATGTGGTTGAGTCTGGCGTGATAAGTAAAGAACGAACCCTTCGCTCTGTCACACGAAGGGTTTCCCGCCAACAACATTTTAGTTGACTGGTTCCTCAACAGGCAAATCTGAAAAGGAAGAGCGACCGGGAGAGTATACTGGCCCAAACATAAGCCCCAAAGTCCTCCCCAATAACTACTAAAATCTCAGTCATGCTACTTGTTAGGCATATAACTAAAGAAATTTCTCTATCTGGAGAGTAGTATAGCAGGGGTTCCCAAATGTCAGCTGGCCCACAGAACAGCCCGCCAACAGAGCAAGAATCAGAATGACGAGTGAGCTTTGGTCCTCCCTCTCCCTAATCAACTACCATCGTCGTTAACGTCAGTAGTGATACAAAGCTGTTATTATAGTTCTAAGTTAATTGAACAAAACCAAGGTAAGAGTCCCTAGACCGGCCCAAAATCATCAATGTACAAAAAAAAAATAAGCTGGATCAAAATCCCATCCAGGGGGATATGGAATAGGACATGATCACATCCACTATGTACACCAGCCTGTTTGCGGGGCCACCTGCCCCTGCCCTACAAATCTTCTTATCAAATCTCCTTAGAGTCAAGAACTCTTGAGAATACATGTTCCCCACATGTTCCAAGGGTAATCTTCAGTTCTGTCCTTCCAAGTGGGTTAGCCTTGGCATGGGATGGAACTTCAACGGGGGGGGTACAAAACACTACTTTCATAACTTGCTTTCACATCCCCCATCTTCTATTTTTCCCCCCAGTCTCATGCAGCCTCCTTGAATCCTTCCATACTTCCACACTGAGCATTCACTCCCCTAGCACCAGTAGGAAAGAGACAGGATAGCTGAGACAAGATTCAGAACGCACATTTATATCGCGACGCACGCAGTGTTATCTCGCGACGACCTATTCGGCGTTCGGACTTACTCCAGGAAGTATCACATGCCATGATCTAATATATATGCACACAATGTCCCATCATATATATATATATAAATATAGCACCAAAGCAACTTACCTTGACACAGAAATCCGCTGTTCCACCAATGAATTCACTATTAAGTTATTACACCATAGTTACATCATTCCTGGTGGCACAGAACTAAGTTCTTCCTTTACTTAGTAACTAAGCACAATTTTGTCTGAAACTCCACCTACCAACTTACCTGGTTTTTCTAACCGTTCTTCGGGCTTCAACAACTGACTGAACTAATCTAGGTTTCCATCCCGGCACAAGTAACTAGGTTTTATTCTAACACAACAACCTAAAGATGTAACGATTGTCAAATATGGTACACACATTTGGAACCCAATCGCCTACATCACAATACGGCGTTTTCTAACAGCTGTTTCGCGAGCACACGGTAAACAAACCGATTCGCCATCAACTGCGTTATCGATCGGTTTGCTAATTAGTATGCAAGGACATCCGCATAGGTAATGAGGTTAGAACAATGGCGTGTGGAACACACATACAAAGTTAAATGATTTAAACAATTATCTACCTGTATGGACAACCAGATCTCCAGACAGCTCCGAACTGTTTCAAGGGCTTCTCATCTTCCTTGATCTTACAGTCAGCCGAATAATGGTTGAGGGGAGACGCACACAAAACGGCTCACATTCGGCCTGCGTCTATTCTCTGTGGCAACGACAGTAAGTGAATGACTGATTTAGCCACATTCCCGCTTCGTGCCAACTCAATGCGCACTAGAAGCGAGTGCTTCTCGAGAAAGATACTTTCTCGGGAAAAACCGTCATTCCCCGCCTAGAGTTTTCTAGATCTCTCTGCACGAGAATTTAGAGCGATACCCAGCATCACGGTTACTCCGAATTTCGGTGTTTCGAGAATATTCTAGATCGTAAGTCCTTCATCGGCTTCCCTCAGTCTATTCTTAGCTAGGAAAGTCCCCGATGACGCGCCAAAATAGTGCGGGATCTTGACGACGCAAGACAGATAATCGCGTTTTGTCACACCATTTATAGCCGCTCAAGACGTATGTAGCTAAGTAACCTTAATATTTTCATGTAGTTTTTTCGTGTAGTTATGTATCTGTGTGTGTTTGTTCTGTGCTGACGAAGGCTTTAGCCGCAACGTGAATTTTGTTTCTTGTAATCGTGTTCTAGTAAAGCTCACAATCTACTTCTCGTTTTTTTTTTTTTGGTGATTCACTGGTATGGAGTGACAGCGGTGTCAGAAATTATTGGGAGTACACGAGGTAGAGGTGTTGATAGACATGATAGCCAGCGTCTCGTGGCATGCAGTGTATTATAATATGAAGATGTGTGATGCCATGTTTCTTTAGGCTTATTATTGTACGTTGGGCAGGACGTTAAGAGGTTACAATCCAACATAACCTTATTACCACGTTCAAGTACTCACACACATACAAAGAGAGAGTGAAAGAGTGAGACATAGAGAGACAGAAAGAGATAGAGTGCGAGATGGAGATAGAGGGAGGGGAAAGATGTGTGTGTGTGTGTGTGTGTGTGTGTGTGTGTGAGAGAGAGAGAGAGAGAGAGAGAGAGAGAGAGAGAGAGAGAGAGAGAGAGAGAGAGAAAGAGAGAGGGGGGATAAGACAGAGAGGCGCTGGAGAAAAAGTTGCATAGAGAGACAGTGAGACATAGAGAGAGAGAGAGAGAGATGATGATGAAAAGAGAGAGAGAGAGAGATTTTTTGAGCTCGCTCACTTTGAAATCAAGCGTAGTCCATACACACTATTTATTATAGTGATGGCTAAATTTTGCGTGTGGATTAGCTTTCCCTTTGAACAATGTCCCTCGCCATCAGGCGAACCCACTCCAACTTCAGAGGTACTTGTAATTTACGTCCCCAAGTCAAGGACGATATGTCAATATTTTAGTCCAGCTGTCCGGTGTAGGGGTTGACCCGCTTACATCGGCATCAGCACACCGGATGTTTAAGAATACTCGTTGCTACCTATTCGACCATGCTGACTGGCAAGAGAAAGAGATAAAGAGAGGGGTGAAAAGGAACGAGATAGTGATTGAGAGAGATGGAGAGAGAGAAAGAGAGACACCGAGAGACGATGACTGTCTCTTTCCGCAGCACGGAAAGCGTCGCACAAATCACGAACTCCGTAGCTCCAGCGACGACCTTCAGGAGTCTGCGAAATCATGCACTCGAGAACCGAAGGACGCAGCCCGGAATCGAACCCACAACCATCGGAGCTCGAGGCTTGACCACTTGGCCACGCAGACATCCTTTGCAATAAAACGCCACCCACTCTTGTTCCCTCTTATCACAGACCCATCAGTGCATATAATCACACGGTGTGAAATGTTTCCCGGACACTTCTGCAACAACGGCTGCTCGTTCCCCACACCTCCTGCCCAATGTAACGATAACCCTACGCAATGATTCATTGTCCGGGAATGCCATGGCACGCTGTCTCCACGTGATATCAACTTAGCCGCTGATGCTCAAGGGGTCAAGTTATATGTTTCGCAGTCTGAAGGTCGCTGGATCATCCTCAAACTGCGTCGTTGAAACCAATAGTGGCATGTTCGGAACCCCCTACAAGTCATCACTGGATCTACTGATGTGGTGCTTTGTGCTGTGGTCTCTGCATTTTATAACTGTGCTTTTCCCATTTTCTAGTAACACTTTGCAATTCCGTTTCTGTGGCGAATGTGTTACGAATGCATACCGCATTCGACACGGCTATGGGAAATTTGGTAGCAGATCCCCTTGGTTTTGATAAAATGGTATGAGTTCAGACAGCAATGGAAAACTACAGAACGTAAACTTACTACGAAATCACAAATAGCCCAACATGATTGGGTTAACTGCGACGTCCTGTAAAGGATATGCAAATAACTTAACTTAATGTCCACAGCTTTACCGCAGTTCTACTAATAGTATATATAGGTTCACCACACCTGTCACGGGATACTGTGAGTTTAGTGATTCCCTGATACTGGAATATAAAATTAATTGCAATATGGGAGGATGGAAAATTATGGACTATGAGTCAGAATAACAATCGAGCCTTCAGTCTTGAGCGAGGACAAAGTGTGGGTTATTGACCGAATGATAAAGAAGAAAATACAGTTATGATAAGGGGTCAGTGACTGCCGATCTTATCGGACAAGCAACGGAGACGGGGAGACATCGGGTTGCGGAACACACGAAGACGGTGATCAAAGAGTAAGAACTCTTTGATGTACGATAGTTGGGGAACGCGGAACTCAGCGGAGAAACACGAGACAGAGCGGCAACGAATGAATACGGGATTTCACAGACTTTTGATGTGAAGGAAACGGCAAACTACGATTGTTGACGTTTAGTTAGTTAGTTAGTCTTTCCTCTTGAGCCTAAGGCGGCGCATAGGGCAGAAGTCCTGTCTCTCCATGCCTGGCGGTTCGCTGCTACCTGTTGTAGATCTTGGATATTTACTTGGCCATTGAATGAGCCTTCTCTGATGATGGTTTCTACGCAGGGTCTCTCTTGGTCTTCCCCGTTTTCTTTTCCTTACCGGTGACCATATGAGGGCTTGGTAGGGGAGTCTTGTCTGGTCCATTCTGAGTACATGGCCGATGTAGTTCCAACGGCGTCTTCTTATGAAATTGGATACTGTATCTTGCTTAGTCTCTTGTCTTATTTGCGAATTGGTTCTGAAGTCTGTCCAGTGGATGTTTAGAAGTCTTCTAAGACATTTGTTCTCAAAATTGTCTAATTTTTTATCTAAAGCTACCGTTGATTTCCAACTTTCACATCCATACGTTAACACTGGAATCACACAAGAGTTGAAGATTTTAAGTTTTGTGTGTTTGCTGAGTGTCTTTGACTTCCAGATGTTTGACAGTTTATTGAAGGCACTAGATGCCAGTGCGATTCTAGATGATATTTCTGGTGTTGAGTCCCCTGTAGATGTCATTTTGCTTCCTAGGTATGTGAAGCTGTTGACTTTTTCAAGAACGTAGCTGTTCAATTTGGTGTCATCTGAACTGTTGGTAAGATCAATAGTCTTTGTTTTTGTGGTGTTAATTTGGAGACCAATTTGCCCTGAAACATTTTGGAGGTGGTTTATTTTCTCTTGGGCATCCAAGTCTCTTGACATCAAAAGTCAACGGAGAATTGGAACTCGGTATAAATTGGTGAAAACTTGTTTTTGAGGTTAGTGTGTGTTCCCAAACTGGGCGGAGATTATCTATGTGTCCGTTATAAGGAAAGAAATATAAGTCCCTTATTGTTTAAAGGCGATGGGATATTAGCGCATCTGCGTTTGTGTATTTCAATTCATGGACTAACATAGATTATATAAGGTATTTAGCTTTAGCTTAATAGTCTAGTATAGAGAACAATGTGTCTGTGCTGGCTGTTACCATTTCCTTCTATTAGCGAATAGTTTAGACTTTAGTGAATTCATCTGTCTTATGTCAGAGTATCTTTCGGAAGCTTCTCAATACGGCTGGAGAAAGGCTCTCACATAAGAAATAGTATGAAGCAGACTCATATCACCTGATTAAATATATTTCCCACAGGTTCCACTACCACTCTTGACATGAGAGAAGAAATCAAGTTTACTTCACTGGTGCAGAGAAAGTGCGTCAATATAACCACTAAAAACATAGACAGGTTCTAATCGTGAGAAGAGATACCCTCACTTCAATAAAAGAACTCAGTATACCCAAAAGATTATACCAGTAAAGCATGTAAATCAAAAAGACGTTAACCTGTTGAAAGCAGGGAGACCTATAACTGCATACATTTGCACTGTGGATAAATATAAAACTTTACTAACTAGAGACAGTGTGTAGAACATTTACAGTAGCACTAGACAATGTTGGACAGTGGTGGTGTGTATTCCGTGATGGATTGTACTAACTTCCAAAAACAGGAAATATGTGGATTTCAGTGACTTACCTTAATCGCATTATTTTCTGGTGATAAGACATTGAACATTTGTGTTCAAGAATTAGATTACGTCCAGACTCAAGCGGAGTGGAGCATCCAGGATGAGAGCTGTCCATATATTTGTGTGATGTCCTGTGACTTGGCCGTATGACGATGCGAGATGCGATACGGAGATTAGACAGTCAGAGTCCTATCTTGCACTCACACTAGAAGACACTACAAATTACATATACACATTCAATACATACAAATGACAGTTTTTTCAGCAATAAATATTGTATTAATTGTTGGAGGAAACTGTTGTCAGGGTATGTTATGAAGGAATAAGATATATATATATATATATATATATATATATATATATATATATATATATATATATATATATATATATATATATATATATATATATATATATATATATACTATATACATATATATATATATATATATATATATATATACATAGTGTATAGAAGACAGAACGGCAGGAGTGTAGACATAAGTCTGTCAATAATTCCCAAGTATAAGGATCTTAAAGGTGTGCTTGTTGAGTCCACTTTCCTCCAGGGACGACAAGCGACAATACCACCCCAGCGCTATTTTTCTCTCTGGAATTGAGTTTTTTTAGTGGGCAGATTATTTTCCTAATTGCAAAATACTTTTTTCATTACTATCTCATGAAATTAGGAGAACTTGTGAGAATTGTGGGAAAATCCAGAACAAAATCAAATGTAATGGAGCCTTACATAGCACAATTAGGGAAAATAAATGACGCTCGGTGACTAACCTTCATCAGCAAACAAATACACATTTGCGACATTTTTCGACAGCGGCCACCACCCGAGCAACAGCTGTGACAGGCTGGCTAAACCAGTCGTGGGGAGCCGATGTGGTGTCAAACTGATCGGTGAATTAGGGTATGCCTACTCAGCATGTGAAGACAGGATTCGGCAGATTGCGCGGAAGAAATCATTCCTAATTCAACGGGCAAGACGGCGTTTACCTGCAAAGCGTTGTGTAACGCAATGAGCACGGCAAGGCACGTAGAGCGCCCTGGTCATCCATTGCACCTGTATTCGTCTCCAGTCGTCTTTACTTGTCTTGCCACTGGACTCAGATGGACTCAGGCGAGAGAGTGAGGTCGACGAATTGCGCAACTCTTCCTCACTTTAATCCAATTCATTGCCCAAGTCATTTTCATCCAACGTCATATAAGCTTTAAGACACTGAAAATCTCACTGAATGCTTTTGGAATTTATCATGACACCTGGGAGACTGCAGCCAGAGACCGAAATTCGTGGCGTGCATCATTGCGCAAAGGTGCAGTCACGTGTGAGGCAACCAGGACTGCAAGAGTTGGTAAGAAAAGGCAGGACAGAAAAAACACTGCAGGAAATCCTCTTCCAGAAACGGCAAGAATGCTGTGTCCACATTTGTCAAAGAATATTTCGATCAAAAAAGGGCCTTATCAGCCATCTTAGAACTCACGGCTCCATACTTTCAACCCCACTGGATGAAATGAATAGTCACCATCATCCTTGATGGACAAACAACAACAAACACACATAACGCATCATATAAATGCGTTCAGTAACTGTCACTAACAATGAGGAACATGAATCACATACCGAATATACTAACATCACATGATGTAAGAAAACTAAGTTTATATAGCCGGCTTCGTGGCTTAGAGGTTATGACTTTTCTCCGTAATCTCGTATACTCTCGTAGGTAACGTGATGAAGGTGATAATCAGCAATGATTCGAATCGCAGTCGGTAACTTACGGGGTATGTGAGCCGGCCGCTCAGAAAGCAATGGCAAACTACTGAGCGTAATCTTGCCAAGAAATCAACATACAGCTGAATGATGCTGGTGTTGACAGCGATGTCCTGTAAAGGATATGCAAATAAAAACAAAAAGTATTGTATCTGCCTTGTCGGGACGACCATTAGTTAGGATAATCGGGAAATTGCTAAATCTCTTAAAATATTCTCGTTGAATCGTTTTCCAAGGCTATTTTGGATCCAATTGTCTATAGGATGTAGAACATTTTAAAAATTCACTTGAAATCTAACTTCTTGAGTAAATAGAAATCTGTTGACTCCTTTCCGAAGGAGTTTAGTGAAATTCATCTTCTCATTATCATGTGGCTGTGCTCAGACGCTGAGCTTTATATACCTTGCTTCATGTACTATCCTAAGAGGACAGGTTCTGTGAAAAGGATAATGTATATCATTGGAATCCTCTATTAGAAAAATGCTTCTAGGTCTTAAATCTTTTCAGGCAGGAATTTCTATTTCCAAAAGAATTGTGTCTTGTCGGACAGACCAGATATATTCGTCTGATTAAATAAATTTGAAAAGACCAAGAATGGTATGGTGGTGGGATGTGTGAGTGAGTAGAACGTATTGTATCTGGAAGGATTCACCTGTTTCTCAATTTGCTGCAGGGCCCCCCTTTCTTTTGCTGTATTATCACCGCCGACTAAAGAGGAGTGAAACTGTTTGAAGTTCACGTGGGGCCAGTCTGCACTGCTTAATGAAGCCAGATCAACATCTTACCCGTAATGCTGATGTCAAGAATGACTAAATGTTGTGCGGATGAAGAATGTTAAAACAGTTGTGATCAAGATAAGTATAATTGTGACAGTATTGTGTCGAACGACGTTTTCCAAGGGCGGACGGAACAGGTGAATTGATCTCCAGTTCTGGTTTGAGATTTTCCACAACCCTATTACAGACTGATTATCAGCATTTTCTTGGAACTTGTGATGACACATCCAACGAGGGAAAATTTAATATCCAGGAAACTGTACATTGTTTGTCGTCTATTTCCCTTAAGTGGCTCTTATTATTTTGCTTAATTTTTTTTGTTTTAAATTTTAATTCGCATATCCTTTACAGGACATCGCTGTCAACAGCAGCATCCTTCAGCTGTCTGTTGATTTCTTGGCAAGATTATGCTCAGTAGTTTGCCATTGCTTTCTGAGCGGCCGGTTCAGTTATCCCGCAAGTCACCAGCGGGGGTCGAACCGCCTCCAGCTCTCGCCCGCTACGAGACTCTGCGTGATAAACGGGATTACAGAGAGACCGACATTTTGCTTAATAGCTTCTAAAAAAATCTATTCGTAAAATCTGTCGCAGCTAATGTTCTAAATTGAAAGTTAATAATGTTCTTTACAGAAGGTGTTGGGAATTCTTTAGGCTGGTCCTGTCATGTGAATTGTCCAATCGCGCTGTCTAATAATTATGTTTATATGTAGACAGACAGACAGACAGACAGACAGACAGACAGACAGACAGACAGACAGACAGACAGACAGACAGACAGACAGACAGACAGGTAGGTAGGTAGGTAGGTAGGTAGGTAGGTAGGTAGGTAGGTAAACAGACACCAAAAAAATGTTAAGTGCTTTGGGCCTCCAATGGTTATTATTCGGCCCCCTTTGCCACCACAAATATTTCACCGTGCTCATTAATGTCTAAATCACAGAATCTATTTCTTTGTTAACCAAATAACACATTGTTTAGCGTCCCGCGGCCATTCACATAGTCGTTAACGTAACTCGGCCATACACATCACGTCATTATGCTGTGCTAACTGGCTTAGCTTGGAGCAAAGTTTGCTCTGACAATGAAAACCACATTAAATTGCCAGTCTTGTGAGAATAAGTTTGCTTAACGCAATGGGGACTGTGGTGTACAGAAATGGCTTTTTAGTGTCATGTATGGCTTTTGCTTGATCTATGTTTTCAGTGGAATAGTTAGGTGAATGTAATCTTTCACATGTATTTGAACGATCACTGGTTCCATCGCATGAATCGGATACCCCTAACGTCAAGTTAGTGGATTGAATTTGATGTTATCGCCGTATTCCCACTTGTTGGAATTGACTTCAAGTCTGTTAACAATTTAAAAAAACAAAAAAGATTCAAAAAGGTTTAGAGGGTCAAAGTATCAACTTCGGTGCCTCGGGTTTTATTCCGCAGGGCGTCTGTCAAAAGAGTCGCACAAAACACGAACTCCGAAGCTCCATCGACGGCCCCCCAAGAGTCTCCAAGAAAACTGCACTCGTGACCCGAACGACGTAGGCCGTAATCGAACCCACAACCCTCGAAGCGCGAGGCAGACGGAGTATTTACTTCGCCACGGAAACTCCTGTTGATAATGAAATATAAAACCCACAAAAGAAACATTACCAGTTAAGTCCCAGTGCCAGCCCGTCCGTCTGATCTGTGCTGGATATTGAATTGATTACAGCCCAACATAGATGATAGGCGGTTGAACTGTTAAGGCCTCTGGGGTGTTTATGCTTATGGCTACGTTTTGCTTACGCATTTTCCTTACGTTGGACTGGTAGTGCATGGTTATGTCGCCCTGCTACTGAGTTGAGTATGTGGAGCGACACTGTGGGCTGTGAATTTCGCGTGGAGTGCTTTTACATCTGTCCACGGTTGTCTGTAGCTTGAACTGCATGTTCAGAAAAGTGTGGCCGGCCGGTCGCAGAACTAACTGGGTTGGTTACCTTACACAGTAATGTGTGGCTGCTAGATTTCTAGTGACTACCGCTTCCATCGACGAATAAACTATTTTTCGTGGCGGACTTTTGTATTGGCATTCTGGCAGTGGCATTATACATAGAATACCTGTGCAAGCTGTTGGTTTGTCGAGACGCCTGTCTATTCCACTTTTCACATGGGGCTGTGAGGATAATTTTGTATGATATTTACTGGCACAGGAACGGAGCATAATGGGGCGACCCTTTTCCGTGAAGTTGGAACCACGACTAAATAACTATTACAGTCTAAGATGCCTCGTAGCGTAATTGAAGTTCCAGCACCAGCCTTGCATAAACCTATGGTTTGAGAGCTCGGAGAAGGGATGGAGGTCTCTACCACGCTGTCCCCGTGGAAATGGTATTTGGGACTCTGGTCCAAAGAAAAGTGTCTACACCAACCGGACTTCGATGGGGGACCTTATATATGATGTATATTTGTGACAGTGTTTGTGTTGAATTCTGAAGTTGTGTCCTTAATACGCAGGTTAATGAGATAGTGGTGGTTAAGAAGGAGAAGAGCGCGGAGGAGGAGAAGAAGGAGAAGTGATGATGATGATGATGATGATGATGATGATGATGATGATGATGATGATGATGATGATGATGATGATGATGATGATGATGATGATGATGATGATATTGATCGACTGATCACGACAGACGCGCCTGATAATTGAACTCTGACCACTTTTATGTAAGCCCGTATTCTACCTACTGTGCCATCATTCTCCTATGGAGAATACAAATTGATACAAACCTGAGCTGGCAAAAACAGATCACCGTACATGACTGGTTAGTACAGAGGAAATTCTCTCCAGATTTTACAATCGATATAGCCTTAACTGATGTACCTTTAACACCATTGTATCTATTTAAAAGTAAATAAACGAAGTAAACCTGTTGACACCATGAGGCATATTTGAAAAATGGGGGGGGGGGGGGGGGGGTGCCTTATAACTGAAGTATATGTTGAGATTGAACTCGTACTGACTTCAAAAGTTATGTGTTGATCTAAAGGAGGAAGAAGAGTTGGCGGTGGTGGTGGTGGTGGTGGTGGTGGTGGTGGTGATGGCGGCGGCGGCGGCGGCGGCGGCGGCAGAGGAAGAAGAAGAAGAAGAAGAAGAAGAAGAAGAAGAAGAAGAAGAAGAAGAAGAAGAAGAAGAAGAAAGAAGAAGAAGAAGAAGAAGAAGAAGAAGAAGAAGAAGAAGAAGAAGAAGAAGAAGAAGAAGAAGAAGAAGAAGAAGAATATTATGTATGGATGTATATATGATTGTGTGTATGTAGTTATGTGTGTATGTTTTTACTAGTCTGCGTGTGTGTCTGCGCATTATTCATGTTCACAACATTCATTTAACAATCTTATTTCTATATATATGTAACATGCACAACAGGTAATTGAGGTACGAAAGATGAATGGCTTGAAGGGCCGAATGTAACGCGGGTCTGCGGGCCCAATTTGTTACCCTTTGAAATACATTTGATTGTCGATTCGTTCGTTCGTTCATTCTCTCTCTCTCTCTCTCTCTCTCTCTCTCTCTCTCTCTCTCTCTCTCTCTCCTCTCATCTTCTCTCTCCTCTGCGTGCCCAATTCTTAACCCTTTGAAAATAAAGTATGTTCGTTCGTTCGTTCATTCTCTCTCTCTCTCTCTCTCTCTCTCTCTCTCTCTCTCTCTCTCTCTCTCTCTCTCTCTCTCTCTCTCTCTCTCTCTCTCTCTCTCTCTCTCTCTCTGCGTGCCCAATTCTTAACCCTTTGAAAATAAAGTATGTTCGTTCGTTCGTTCGTTCGTTCGTTCTCCATATACCTTAATTCATACATAAAGCAAAGCAAAGCTCACACATCCTTCCCACATACACCTTCACACACGCACATAATAAACATATACACACCCACACACATCCACATACACAAAGATGTACCTCAGAAGTCGGAGCGAAATCAGGCGGAACTCATTCCGATTCCAGAGGTACTTATAATTTACGTCCCCACGACAAGGACGCGAGGTCAACATTTTATTCCAACTGACTGGTGTAGGGGTTGAACCGGCTACTTCGGCATCAGTACACCGGATGTTTAGCAACCAGAGCTCTTACCCTTTCGGCTATGCTGACCTTCTTTAAGTTAGTAGTTTGACATTTTTTTTAACTGATGACCCCTACCATCAAAATCAACGCAAAGCTGCCTGCTTCCAAATTGCCCGGAATTGAATTCTTCTAACTCACCACTCGTCGTGTCAGGAAATTATGAAACTGCGTGTCTAACTATTCACTGAGTCGGAGAATCGGCTAAGAACCTACTTATTTGTGTGAATATAACATTGTCCATGACCCCATTTTTCACCTGCTATTGTTCTCAGCCTTGACCCCAGTCTCTGATGTCACGGATTGCAATTTAACTGATCCTGTTCCTTAGTCAACACCCAGGATTTGACACTTAAGAACACACGGTGGGTGTAAATATTGTATTCATTCCCGAGCTTCGTGTTAAACATTTATTGCGTCGGTTGTAATTAAACCAGCGGGCATTCCACGGCAGTTTTAGCAATCCAGCAGCCACTTCGGGTGGCCGGTATTGGGAGACGTCTTTTTCTTCTTCTTCCATTCGCTTGAAATATGTCTATAACTGCAAAGCTGTCTCTTGTATGAATTGAGCTGTCTTTTTCAGTTCACACAGCGGTCAATAGAGTTTATCTTCCACTGTCGTCTCTCTAGGCCAGAAGGTTTGCCTAGATATGTTATATTTTGGGCGGTCTTGGAGTATGTGCTCTGCTGTCTGCGACGCCAATCCACATGTGCACATGGCTGTTTCACCAATCTTGAATTGTGTATACATGTGGTTGCGTAATCTACTATGCCCTGTCCTGAGGCGCAGAATAATGACTTGTTCTGGTCTATCCATAACGTGGTAGTCATCTTGAGCAGGTTTTGGTGGCTTTCTGACTGATTTGATCATTCTTTTCTTTTGTTGGTATGTAACGGGCCTTAGCCAATTGATCAGCTCTGTCGTTTCCGGGTACTCCACAATGGGATGGTATCCACTGTATGGTGACCTTATGCTGACTGCTAAGTTCAGAAAGTAGTGTCCTTAGTACTGGCAATTTCCCAGACATGAGCGCCTCGAGTACTGATTTTGCATCTGTCAATAGCACCACAGGTTGTGTACCATTGCTGGTATTTAGTAATTTCTCTGTTGCTATCTTGATTGCCTCAATTTCAGCATCGTAGTTATGGCACTACTTTCCTGTCGGTACTCTAGCTGTGTCCCTAGTATTATTTGGGTATTCTATGTACACTCCCGCTCCTCCATTTCGGACAGCATTTTGTGCTGACCCATCTGTGTAGACTCGGATCCAGAGGTCCTGTGGGTATTCTTCATCAAGGAAGCTGAGAGTGGCTGTTCTGCGCTGCACACTGTTCTGTTCTTCCTTGTCAAATATTCCTCTCACTTTTGTCTGGATTTGTAATGATAGTCTATGCTCATCTTTCCATGGAGTTCGCTCTGGAATAGTTGTTAGGGGGATACCAACTGTGGGCAGATCGGTGGTTTCTCTGTAGAGTCGTTTGGCCTGGTGGATAAAACTACTTCTTTTCAACCGCTGCATAGCTAGGTTTTCAAATCTGTTCTTCATAGGGTGGCTTGGCAAGCTGAGGAAGTTTTATGCTTGTATTAGCGTTTTCGTATCTCTGCGCTCACTCAGTGCTTGTGTCCTCCCCATCTTCTCCATTTCCACTATAGGGGTTGATCTCATCCCTTCTGTGGTGACTCTAAGTGCTTGATTTTGCGCTTTGTCCAGCTCTTGTAGTGTGGTTTTTGATGCCGAACACCACGCAGTTGACCCGTATTCCAGCTGTGGTCGTATGCTCTGTTGACAAACTTTGCTAAGTATTTTCCCACTGGCTCCCCATGTGGTTCCACTTAGCTTTCTCAGGATGGCTATTTTCCTTCTGGCTTTTGCTACTGCTGTGTTGATGTGCTTTCTCCATGTCAGCCTGCCATCAAATGTTACTCCAAGGTATGTTGGTTCTTTATCTTCTCTTTATCTTCTCAGAAGGGGTGTTCCATTTATCTGGATGGTCCCTGCCTTTTGTTTTGGAGAGAGGGTAAATAGGGTGGTGCTGCACTTGTCATTGTTTATGCTGACATACCATCTATTTGCCCATGCAACAAATGTATCTACAGCTCTTTGTAGTAATCTGGTGGCCACTGATGCATGTTCATGTGTGCTCCATAGAACCAGGTCATCGGTGTACATTGCCGCTTTAATTCCATGCGGTAGATTAGCAACGAGATAATTGATGAAGATTAGAAAAAGTGTGGGGAACAAGACATCGCCCTGGGGAACACCGTGACGCAGTAGTACTTTCTTGCTTTTTAGTCCGTTTATCTGTACTCGAGCTCTTCTGTTGTGCAAGTATGCTTTTACCCATTTGTACATCCTTCCATTGACTTTGCAGTTTCTCAGTTTATTCATTAGACCTTCTTTCCAGACTTTGTCAAAGGCTTTCTTCAAATCTATCCATACCGCAAGCGCCAGCTTCTTCTCTTGGAATGCATCCTCAATTTCTTGAGAGAGGTAGGTTGTCTGATCTTCCGTAGAATAGCACTGCCTAAAGCCAGCCTGCTGTGACACAAGGATGTTTTCACTTTTGTCACAAAGTGAATGTTGACTAAGTGACAGATAGAGTGGCTATGGTTGTGTCTAGGGTATGTCCTTGTAACAATATGAGGTTGAACAACAGATTAACCAAGATGCATCACACCCAAACACCAGTCAGTGAACAAGCGTTAATTTGCGCACATAATATTCCTTTAATGATGAATTAACACAGACACATGTAGCATATAAATCCAGGAACAATAATTCTGTAAGAATATATCTCCATCCCCGATGGAACACTTCGAATACCCCTGCCTCTCAAGGCTACGAAAATCTCGTCCCACACGACAGGTATACTAGCCTCTCTCTAGGCCCGACTCAAAGTAACCCACTATGGGTCTCGAATTCCACTCACTATCCCTGGAACCACAGTGCGGAGTTATCTTCCAAAACTCCGTCACATTCTTCACTTTATCAGACCATGACCTTCTCCTCGTCTGGTCTACACTCAACTCCCTCTCAGCTCGGATGTTCAAACATTAACTGCCCCGTCAATCTTTGTCCCTGTCTTTTTAAACAATTCTATGCCCCCTCACAATGATCCACACAAACCCCACCTCACTGCTCCAACTGTCTGCCTCTTCTTGCAGCCCCTCTACCTTACACCCAACCCCGTTTATCTCCTTATACTTTCTTTCCGGTGAATGCCCTTTCACCTCGTGAACTGTTTATATTGTACGGCCACTCACCTTAATGCCACTGAACACAGGCATGTGACACTACCCCACCCTCAAAAAGAAAACATCGTTTTCAATGTTGGGAGACTCATACTTATCAAATATGTGACCCAGGACACATTGCCTGGGTAGTCGTTAGTATAAATGCAACTTACTCTAGCTACCACACCTTAATAATATATCAAATACTCATTAGTAAACTCCCATAAAACCCCCCCACTAAAACAAACAACCTTTTCATCTTTTTTACAATGCAGAACTAAAACATAAAAAAATAATAATAATACATATGAAAAAAACAATACTTTGTACCCCCAACAAAAAAAAGG
>JACEFZ010011412.1:0-7500 GCA_014155875.1 Cepaea nemoralis
ACATCTCAAGGTTGTCTGCAGACGATTCAGAAATGGTTCCCGTGAAGGGAATATTGAGACATCTCAAGGTTGTCTGCAGACGATTCAGAAATGGTTTCCGTGAAGATAAGATTGAGAAATCTCAAGGTTGTCTACAGACGATTCAGAAATGGTATACGTAAAAGGATTGTATCCAAGCCAGGCAACATGGCTATTGCACTAGCTTTATCTGATGTTGCGCTAAATTTAAAAAAAAAAATGTTATGTAAATCAATATTATGATGGCGTGTCACAACAAATGTTAAGGACCAACGAGGCAGATTAACAATTACAAAAATAGTTACGCTGTAGATCCGAGGTTCAAACAGCAAAGAAGAACTCATAGAGGCAATGGAAGAGAATAAAACTGAGTTGATGGGAATGGCGAACATCAGAATAAAAGGGAAAGGATCCAAGGAGTTTCACCACAGTTAAACGCTTGCCTACTTCGGAGTGGAACAACAAGAAAGGGCAAGACACGGTACAGGAATGGTCACTGAAACCCTGCTAGCAGGAATAATATTTTAAATAAAATAAATATCAGAAAGAATAAGCAGAGTTGAGTTGAGTCAAAATCGACATCATTACACTCGGTGCATTAACTTAAGAGCTCAGTCTTCATCTTCAACAGCGAAGAGTCCCAATCCTAATGGTACCCGTGGCAATCTGATTATATGTCCGTTTTGCTCTATCTCTGAATGATGACTGTAAACCAGATCCTCTGACCACCCCTTGGTGCTGCATCCTCTCCAGACCATGATAGTCGATTTGTTCTTCTGCATTATTCACATTCTCCCAGAGAGCCTTTGCCACATCTGCCTTATCATGCATCAAATTACATCACCCCTTAATGATGCGCTACCAGCCAATCTGTCTGCCTGTTCATTTCCAACCACACTAGAGTGTCCTGGAGAAAAGATCCAGCGAATGCTCACAACCTGCGACCTCGGAATCGATACATGCCATTCAGCACGGAACATGCCAGTCTTCACATTTGCCAGCTTGCTTTGTGAATCAGTCACAATCACAACATGCATATACAGTTTGTTCTCCAACCAGTGGAAAGCTCCAGTAATCGCCTCCATCTCCATTCCCAAACATATGTCATGCTCTCGTTTACTAAACATCGGCGTTCGTCTTTTGCTATGAATCCTCAGTCACTTTCTTGTGTGCCTCTGACCACAGAGCCATCAGTATAGATAACCACATGGCCAGGACGATGTGCCTATTCGGCACTCAGATCCACTCCATGCCGCTGCAGATAGAAAAGAATCATAACAATGGGGACACAACATTGTGCAATTACGATATATGTACAAATATACGACATTTCGACACCCCAAGGTACAAGTGGAACAAGATGAGATTAGATGATGAGATTGTTACGGCAATTGTAATAAACTCGGAGAGGTGAACTGAGTTGAGTTAATCTAAGAACTAACATCACTTCACTTAAGACACTCCCATACGCGCTCCGACCCCTCGTCAACAGTCAGCGACGAATCATACTACTAATCGTTGCCACCACTATCTGATTGAAAGTTCCCCTGGTCTTCCCTCTCAGTTTCGAGTTCTACCAGAACCCCTGCCAATCCCCCGAAATCTTATCCTTTCCACATTCGGGTTCTCAATCTGTTCCCCTACCTTCTCTACCTGTCCCACAGACGCACGACCACCTCTCCCTTGTCCATTGGTAATCTACCACCAAGAGGTGCATTCCCTGTCAGCCTATCAGCCTGTTCATTCCCCCGCACTCCCGCATGGAGAAATATACCGTAGAGCACACTTCGCCCAGAACACTTTAATATGAACTTTTAGGGCACTACAACAGCCCAGAACACTTTAATGTGAACTTTTAGGGCACCCCAACCGCCCAAAACACTTTAATGTGAACTTTTAGGGCACCACAACCGCCCAGAACACTTTAATGTGAACTTTTAGGGCACCACAACCGCCCAGAACACTTTAATGTGATGTTTGGGGCACTATAACCGCGACAGAAACAACAACAAATCACCAGGGACTGCCCAATGTCCAGGTCATTGCCATCCAATCCTGCTCGTCTGATGAAAAGCATCGCAAAATTACAGAAAACCGTCTCATCTTCTTGATGGGTTACCTATCTCCACATAGCCTTAACACTCAGCACAATTTCATTTCACTGGTGGAATTATGTCACTCTTCTGCTTCCCCAGTCTCGTAGTTGTCACTCCCTCCGTGGCCCTCGTTATACCGTAGTTATCGTCTCTCTCACATACTCTCTCTCTCTCTCTTCTCTCTCTCTCTCTCTCTCTGTCTACACTATCTCAGTAAAGATTACCTTTCACCCTTTAATAATAATAATAATAATAAATAATAATAATAATAATAATAAGTAATAATAATAATTGCCCTCATTGGCACCTTTGCAGTCCTTGGACAGTACAGATAGTTTGTGCTCTAAAAAAGGGCATAATAACTTTTAACTATGGCGGTAGCGAGTGTGACTGATAAGGCAATTTTGCGCTGTAAATGTCCGTCACAAGTGGGTGCATGTGACACGTGGTCATTTCCATCCATCATGCTCCATCTTGCGTCTACAAACGCTTAGTGTGTGACTTTCTGCAATAATTGGTTCTCCTTTGCCTATCCAGTGTTGCTGCGTGGTACACACCCCTTCACACGCGTGATCCGGGACTGTTTCGCGGATCCGCATATGAAAGCTGTTTAAATTGTTCTCTTGGTGTGAGTAAGTTGTCCAGGTTTCACTGCCATAGAGAAGAGTACTAAGGACACAGGCTTGATAGACAAGGACTTTGTTTTGGCAGTAAGCTTCCTGTTCTCCCAGACTCTTTTTCTTAACCTGTTCATTGTTGTTGCTGCCTTACCAATCCGGATGTTGATTTCCTGATCTAGGGATATTTGATATTTACCACTGATCCTAGATATGTAAAATGGTCTACTATCTATAGTTCGGCGTCGTCAATAAAGATTGATGGTACCCCATGTGCACCTTGTGACATAATCTATGTCTTCTTTTTGCTAATTGTTAAACCAAATTCAGAACAAGCATTGGAGAATGCAGATAGTAGACATTGCAATTCTTCCTCAGAGTGGGTCGTAACTGCAGCATCATCTGCAAAAAGCAACTCTCTGATCAGTACCCTCCTAATTTTGGTCTTAGCCTTCAATCTCTGAGCATTGTAGAGGCCGACCTCTCCATAGCACAAAGCCTGGGCTAAAATATAGAGATCATGTGTTGCCCATGCAGCATGATCCCTCTCTCGGCCTGCCTAGTTCACTCCAGAGGAAAGGTAATAATAATAATAATAATAAAAATAATAATAATAATAATAAAGTCGCTTAAAAGTCGACAGGGTCGACTTCATTGCACTGCGTTTTAATCCCATATAGATCAGTGCGGAAAGCGTCGCACAAAGCACGAACTCCGTAGTTCCAGCGACGACCCGCAGGAGTCTCCGAAAAAAATGCACTCGTGAACTGAAAGACGCGGCCGGAATTAAATCCACAACCTTCGGAGCCTGAGTCAGACGGCTTGCCCACTTCGCCACGAAGACTCCCGTGTGTAATAATAATAATAATAATAATAATAATAATAATAATAATAATAATAATAATAATAATAATAATAATAATAATAATAATAATAAACCCCTAGTATAACAGCCAGTCCCCTTTTGGTAGACAGTATGTTCCCAATATCTAATAACAACTGCCACATCATTCATTAATTTTAGTGAGTCGTGTAGTATTGATTTTAGCATTTTGCCCATGCCTTTATAATGCGTATCTGTTATATTGTTGTTGTTCTCAGTTAGCCTAGAATAATGTGTGGATGAAATAATGTATGAAAGAGAATGATAGAAGTATTGAATGTTAGACGGGCCTGCGGGCCCAATTCTTAACCCTTTGAAAATAAAGTGTGTTTGTTCGTTCGTTCGTTCGTTCGTTCGTTCGTTCGTTCTCTCTCTCTCTCTCTCTCTCTCTCTCTCTCTCTCTCTCTCTCTCTCTCTCTCTCTCTCTCTCTCTCTCTCTCTCTCTCTCTCTCTCTCTCTCTCTCTCTCTCTCTGTGAGATTCCGTGTGACCATACAAATATGATGTTAACTGCAGTGTCTCGGTTTGTTTACTTACATATGTAATACTAATAATAACATGATTTCGTGCATATTTATTATGTCATACATGTATTACACCTCTGTAAAATAATAAGTATATAATATATCTTATTAATTGCGTGAGTGTTCACTTACACATCTATTACATCCGATACATTTAGAGAATGTTCACTTACATATGTGATACATCCGATCTATTGAGAGAATGTTCACATACATATGTGATACATCCGGTCTATTGAGAGAATGTTCACATAAATATGTGATACATCCGATCTATTGAGAGAATGTTCACTTACATATGTGATACATCCGATCTGTTGAGAGAATGTTCACATACATATGTGATACATCCGATCTAATGAGAGAATGTTCACTTACATATGTGATAATCCGATCTATTGAGAGAATGTTCTCTTACATGTGTGACACATCCGATCTATTGAGAGAGTTCGCTTACATATGTGATACACCCGGTCTATTGAGACAATATTCACTTGTATATGGGTATCCGATCTAATGAGAGAATAGTCACTTGCATATGTGTTACATCTGATGTATTGAGAGTATGTTCACCTACACATGTGACAGATCCGATCTATTGAGAAAATGTTCTCTCACATATATGACACATCTGATCAGTTGTTATAGCACCCGATGTACGTATCGATAAGGACACTCCAGGTAAGAAAGGTAAAGTGACGAACACTTTCTCACGTCTTCAGACTAGTGTTTATATGGTGTTACTCTCAACTAGCACAGACTAACCAGCACTCGGCGCGTGATGGTGACAAGATACCCTGATCCTTTCCTGGCACTCAGGTTAAGCTGGGTACACTTGTAAGTCCACGGCAATATTTTTATTTAAATCCTCATCAATGGGGATCTGAACATAGGTTCGCCAGGTAGAAAGGTAATCGTACTAGCCACAGCGTTGCCGGAGACCACTATTTAAGTATGTGATAAAACTAATTATAGCACTGTGGCGTTGCCTTGGTTAGCATACGGTGGTATGTGTGTCGGTCGTTCAGAAACAATGGCACACTACTGAACTCAAATGTGCCTACAAATCACAAAAGCCAAAAAAACAAATGCTGAGATTGAATGCAACTTCGTGTAAAGGACATGCAACTACCTAACCACTACACATTGACAAGTCACGTGACCGTCTCGGTGTCCACAGTTCTGTGATTGCTGTCTCATAGAGTGCAGAGTTTTTACATCTCTATCTCATAGAGTGCACGATCCTGAGATCTCTGCCTCATAGAGTGCACGATCCTGAGATCTCTGTCTCATAGAGTGTACAATCCTGAGATCTCTGTCCCATAGAGTGTACAATCCTGAGATCTCTGTCTCATAGAGTGTACAATCCTGAGATCTCTGTCCCATAGAGTGCACAGTTCTGATATCTCTGTCTCGTAGAGCCCAAAGTTCTTAGATCGCTGCCTCGTAGAGTCTACAGTTCTGATCTACTCTCTCTCTCTCCAGTCTCTCTCTCCGTCTCTCTCTCCATCTCTCTCTCTCGTCTCGTCCTCTCTCTCTCTCTCTCTCATAGATTCCACAGTTATGATCTCTCTCTCTCTCTCACTATCTCTCTCTCCCCTCTCTCATAGAGTCCATAGTTCTGATATCTCTGTCTCATATAGCCCATAGTTCTGAGATCTCTGTCTAAAATAGCCCATAGTTCTGATATCTCTGTCTAAAATAGCCCATAGTTCTGAGATCTCTGTCTCATATATTCAACATTTCTGAGATCTTTGTCTCCTAGAGTTCATAGTTAAGATATCTCTGTCTCATAGAGTCCACAGTTCTGATCTCTCTCTCTCTCTCTCTCTCTCTCTCTCTCTCTCTCTCTCTCTCTCTCTCTCTCTCTCATAGAGTCCACAGTTATGATCTCTCTCTCTCTCTCTCTCTCTCTCTCTCTCACATAGATACACACACACACACACGCACACACACACGCACACACACACACACAGATTCCACAGTTCTGCGATCTCTGTCTTATAGAGTCCACAGTTCTGCGATCTCTGTCTTATAGAGTCCACAGTTCTGCGATCTCTGCCTCATAGAATCCACAGTTCTGAGATCTCTGCCTCATAGAGTCCACAGTTCTAATCTCTCTCTCTCTCATAGAGTCCACAGTTCTGATCTCTCTCTCTCTCATAGAGTCCACAGTTCTGATCTCTCTCTCTCTCATAGAGTCCACAGTTCTGATCTCTCTCTCTCTCATAGAGTCCACAGTTATGATCTCTCTCTCTCTCATAGAGTCCCAGTTTTGATCTCTCTCTCTCTCATAGAGTCAAAAGTTATGATCTCTCCTCTCTCTCTCTCCCTCTCCCCATAGAGTCCAAGTTATGATTTCTCTCTCCTCTCTCTCTCTCTCTTTTCTCTCTGCTCTAGAGTCCACAGTTATGATCTCTCTCCCCTCTCATAGAAATCCACAGTTTTTGATCTCTCTCTCTCTCTCTCTCTCTCTCTCTCTCTCTCTAAAAGAGTCCACAGTTATGATCTCTCTCTCTCTCTCTCTCATAGAGTCCACAGTTATGATCTCTCTCTCTCTCTCTCTCTCTCATAGAGTCCACAGTTATGATCTCTCTCTCTCTCTCTCTCTCTCTCATAGAGTCCACAGTTATGATCTCTCTCTCTCCTCTTCCCCTCTCTCTCTCATAGAGTCCACAGTTATGATCCTCTATCTCCTCTCTCTCATAGAGTCCACAGTTATGATCTCTCTATCTCTCTTCTCATAAATCCACAGTTTCTGAATTTTCTCTCTCTCTCTCTCTCTCCTCTCTCTCTCCTCTCTCATAGGTCCACAGTTATGATCTCTCTCTCTCTCTCTCCCCCTCTCATAGAGTCCCACAGTTTGATCTCTCTCTCTCTCTCTCTCTCTCTCTCATAGAGTCCACAGTTATGATCTCTCTCTCTCTCATAGAGTCCACAGTTATGATCTCTCTCTCTCTCATAGAGTCAACAGTTCTGATCTCTCCTTCTCCGCTCTCTCTCATAGAGTCCACAGTTATGTTTTCTCTTCTCTCCCCTTTCCCCTCTCTCTGCCCCTCTCTCTCATAGAGTCCACAGTTTTTGATCTCTCTCTCTCTCTCTCATAGAGTCCACAGTTTCTGATCTCTCTCTCTCTCTCTCTCTCTCTCATAGAGTCCACAGTTCTGATCTCTCTCTCTCTCTCTCTCTCTTCATAAGTCCACAGTTTGATCTCTCTCTCTCTCTCTCTCTCCTCTAGATTTCCCCAGTTATGATTTTCTCTCTCTCTCTCTCATAGAGTCAACAGTTATGATCTCTCTCTCTCTCATAAGTCCACAGTTATGATCTCTCTCTCTCTCTCTCTCCCCTCATAGAGTCCACAGT
>JACEFZ010011412.1:10000-14566 GCA_014155875.1 Cepaea nemoralis
TCTCTCTCTCTCATAAATCCACAGTTATGATCTCTCTCTCTCTCATAGAGTCCACAGTTCTGATCTCTCTCTCTCTCTCTCTCTCTCTCATAGAGTCCACAGTTTTTGATCTCCCCTCTCTCTCTCTTTGAGTCCACAGTTATGATCTCTCTCTCTTCTTTTCCCTAGAGTCCACATTTTTGATCTCTCTCCTCTCTCATAGAGTCCACAGTTATGATCTCTCTCTCTCTCTCTCTCTCTCATAGAGTCCAAAAGTTATGATCTCTCTCTCTCTCCTTCTCCCAAGAAATCCACAGTTATGATTTTTCTCTCCCCTCTCTCTCATAGAGTCCACAGTTTTTGATCTCCTCTCTCTCTCTCTCTCTCTCTCTCATAGAGTCCACAGTATGATCTCTCTCTCTCTCTCTCTCTCTCTCCTAGAGTCCCCAGTTATGATCCCCTCTCTCTCTCTCATAGAGTCCACAGTTTTGATCTCTCTCTCTCTCTCTCTCTCTCATAGAGTCCACAGTTATGATCTCTCTCTTTTCTCTCTCCTTTATAAGTCCACAGTTATGATTTTCTCTCTCTCTCTCTCATAGAGTCCACCGTTAGATCTCTCTCTCTCTCTCATAGTCCACAGTTATGAATCTCTCTCTCTCTCCCCTCTCTTCATAGAGTCCACAGTTAGGGTCTCTCTCTCTTCTCTCATAGAGTCCACAGTTTGATCTCCTCTCTCTCTCTCTCAATTTGAGTCCAAGTTAGATCTCTCTCTCTCTCTCATAGAGTCCACAGTTATTTCTCTCTCTCTCTTTTCTCATAGAAATCCACAGTTATGATCTCTTCTCTCTCATAGAGTTTCCCCAGTTATGATCTCTCTCTCTCTCTCTCTCATAGAGTCCATCAGTTATGATCTTTCCTCTCTCTCATAGAGTCCACAGTTATGATCTCTCTCTCTCTCATAGAGTCCACAGTTATGATCTCTCTCTCTCTCTCATAGAGTCCACAGTTATGATCTCTCTCTCTCTCTCTCTCTCATAGAGTCCACATTTATGATCTCTCTCTCTCTCTCTCATAGAGTCCACAGTTATGATCTCTCTCTCTCATAGAGTCCACAGTTATGATCTCTCTCTCTCTCGATCTCTCTCTCTCTCTCTCTCATAGAGTCCACAGTTATGATCTCTCTCTCTCTCTCTCTCATAGAGTCCACAGTTATGATCTCTCTCTCTCTCATAGAGTCCACAGTTATGATCTCTCTCTCTCTCTCTCTCTCATAGAGTCCACAGTTATGATCTCTCTCTCTCTCTCTTCTCTCTCTCTCCTCCTCTCTCTCTCTCTCATAGAGTCCACAGTTCTGATCTCTCTCTCTCTCATAGAGTCCACAGTTCTGATCTCTCTCTCTCTCTCTCTCTCTCTCTCTCATAGAGTCCACAGTTCTGATCTCTCTCTCTCTCTCTCTCTCTCTCTCATAGAGTCCACAGTTCTGATCTCTCTCTCTCTCTCTCTCTCATAGAGTCCACAGTTCTGATCTCTCTCTCTCTCTCTCTCTCTCTCTCTCATAGAGTCCACAGTTATGATCTCTCTCTCTCTCTCTCTCTCTCTCTCTCATAGAGTCCACAGTTATGATCTCTCTCTCTCTCTCTCTCTCTCTCATAGAGTCCACAGTTCTGATTCTCTTCTCTCTCTCTCTCTCTCTCTCTCTCTCTCTCATAGAGTCCACAGTTCTGATCTCTCTCTCTCTCTCTCTCTCATCTCCTCTCTCTCTCCTCTCTCTCTCTCATAGATTCCACAGTTATGATCTCTCTCTCTCTCTCTCATAGAGTCCACAGTTCTGATCTCTCTCTCTCTCTCTCTCTCTCTCTCTCTCTCTCATAGATTCCACAGTTATGATCTCTCTCTCTCTCTCTCTCTCTCTCTCTCTCTCTCATAGAGTCCACAGTTATGATCTCTCTCTCTCTCATAGAGTCCACAGTTATGATCTCTCTCTCTCTCTCTCTCTCTCTCTCTCTCTCTCTCTCTCTCATAGAGTCCACAGTTATGATCTCTCTCTCTCTCTCTCTCTCTCATAGAGTCCACAGTTATGATCTCTCTCTCTCTCTCTCTCTCATAGAGTCCACAGTTATGATCTCTCTCTCTCTCTCTCTCATAGAGTCCACAGTTATGATCTCTCTCTCTCTCTCTCTCATAGAGTCCACAGTTATGATCTCTCTCTCTCTCTCTCATAGAGTCCACAGTTATGATCTCTCTCTCTCTCTCTCTCTCATAGAGTCCACAGTTATGATCTCTCTCTCTCTCTCTCATAGAGTCCACAGTTATGATCTCTCTCTCTCTCTCTCATAGAGTCCACAGTTATGATCTCTCTCTCTCTCTCATAGAGTCCACAGTTATGATCTCTCTCTCTCTCTCTCTCTCTCTCTCATAGAGTCCACAGTTATGATCTCTCTCTCTCTCACACACACACACACACACACACACAAACACACACACACACACACACACACATAGATTCCACAATTCTGAGATATCTGTCTCACAAGAGTCACAGTTCTGAGATCTCTGCCTCATAGAGTTCACAGTTCTGAGATCTCTGCCTCATAGAGTTCACAGTTCTGAGATCACTGTCTCATAGAGTTCAAAATTCTGAGAACACTGTCTCATAGAGTCCACAGTTCTTAAATCCCTGTCTCATAGAGTCAACAGTTCTGAGATCTCTGTCTCATAGAGTCAACAGTTCTGAGATCTCTGTCTCATAGAGTCAACAGTTCTGAGATCGCTGTCTCATAGACACGCAGACACAGGGAGCGTATTACGCAAACCAGATTTATGATGACGCCACCGAGTTAGCAGCCCAGGGGCATAATTACGGGCATAATTCCTTTCTTTCGTTTCTTGTAGAGGGCAGATCACTGGAGGCCGTCCCATCGGCGAACGAGAGCTGTCTGGTTGTGGCGTTCGATAGTTGCGTTGTTAGCTGACCTTCTCTCTTGCCAGTTGTTGACAACACGACTGTGATCTGCCTGTCTGTCTGTCTATACGTCCGCCCGTCCGTCCATCTATCTGCCTGCCTGTCTGTCTACCTTCCTCATTCCTTCTTTCCTCCCCTCCCTCCCTACCTACCTACCTACTTAGCTACCTACCTATCTACCTACCCACCTGTCAGTCTGTCCGTCCGTCCGTCGCCCGTCCGCCCGCCCTCCCGGACGTCTGTCCGTAAGTCCGTCTGTCTGTCTGTCTGTCTGTCTGTCTGTCTGTCTGTCTGTCTGTCTGTCTGTCTAATATGTGTCTCGCTGTCTATTTTCTGTCCGTCCTCCGGCTGTCTGTCTGACCTGACATGATCGCTCCCTGTGGTCTCTCTCTATGGGATCTCTCTGTGGTTTCTCTCTCATTGGCCTCTCTCTATTGGATCTCTGTGGTTTCTCTCTCTGTGGGATATCTCTGTGGTTTTTATCTCTCTCTGTGGTCTCTCTCTCTGTGGATCTCTCTGTGGTTTCTCTCTCTCTCTCTCTCTCTGTGGTCTCTCTCTATTGAATCTCTGTGTGGTTTCTGTCTCTATGGTCTCTCTCTCTCTTTCTCTCTCTCTCTCTCTCTCTGGGATCTCTGTATGTTTTTTCTCTTTGTGGTCTCTCTCTATGGGATCTCTTTGTGTTTCTCTCTCTGTAGTCTCTTCTCTGTGGTTTCTCTCTCTCTGTAGGATATCTCTGTTTTCTCTCTCTCTCTCTCTCTCTCTCTCTCTCTCTCTCTTTCTGGTCTCTCTTTATGGATCCCTCTGTAGTTTCTCTCTCTCTGTGGTTTCTCCCTATTGAATCTCTGGGTGGTTTCTCTCTTTCTCTCTATGGTCTCTCTCTATGGTCTCTCTCTATGGGATCTCTGTGTGTTTTTCTCTTTGTGGTCTCTCTCTATGGGACCTCTCTATGGTTTCTCTCTCTATATATCTATGGTCATTCTCTGTTATCTCTCTTGGGGTCTCTCTCTATGGGATCTCTCTTGGGGGTCTCTCTCTCAGATGTCTCTCTCTGTGATCTCTCTATGTGATCTCTCTCTGTGGTCTCTCTCTATTGGATCTCTCTATGGTTTCTCTCTCTGTGGTTTCTCTCGGTTATCTCCCTCTGTGATCTCCCACTCTCAGTGATCTCTCTCTCTCGATGATCTCCCTCTCTGGTCTCTCTCGGTAAACTTTCTGTGTGATCTCTCTCTGTTGTAGTGATCTCTCTGAGTGATCTCTCTCGGTGGTCTCTCTCTGTGGTCTCTCTCTCTGTGATTCTCTCAGTGATCTCTCTGTTTGGTATTTCTCTCAGTGATCTCTCTATAACATATCTTTGTAGTCTCTCTCTGAGTGACCTCTCTCAGTGATCTATCTCAGTGGTCTCTCTCTCTCAATAATCTCTTTCAGTGATCTTTTTCTGTGGTATCTCTCTCTGTGATCTCTCTTTGTGGTCTTTTTTTTCCTCTGGGTTTTTTTTGGTTTTTTTTTTCTCCTCTTGGTTTAGGTTTTTTCCCTCCTCTTTTTTTTGTTTTCCCTTTTTCTTTATGTTTTTTTTCTCTCTTGGTCTCCTTTTTTTCCCATTTTTCTTTCAGGGTTTTTTTTTTTCC
>JACEFZ010011413.1:0-16045 GCA_014155875.1 Cepaea nemoralis
TTTTAAGTCTTAACCCACATCGCCCACGTTCTGCCGCTACCTCCAGCACAGAAGATTCCCCCTGTTCAAGCATGGGCTACATAGTATTGTATTTTCGCCCGCAGGTACACATTTTAGCAGCGCCCGCACTCGGTTTAAATTCCAGTGTTGTGATTGGCTAGTTCAAGCTATCACTGACGCTTCTCCGTTTCTTGAATAGTTTATCCATAGTATTGAATACAACATTATTAGCATTCATATCCAACACTGCACATTTAGCAACCTTAACACAATTTCACAAGTTGAACAGCATTGTTGTGATCACAATCATATAAAATCCATTGCGCTCTAATGAAGATAGACAGAAAAAATAATCCAAAAAGGAGGAGAGCACACAAACACGTCTGCTTAGCTGGTTCCCCGCCTCCCCAAGAGAGAGAGAGAGAGAGAGAGAGAGAGAGAGAGAGAGAGAGAGAGAGAGAGAGAGAGAGAGAGAGAGAGAGCTGAGCAGATGCATGTTATGTAACACGCATGTTATGTAACACGCGAATCCATATGTTTGTGTATTCTCATCTGTCATATTATCAGTTAAATAACATTTGATTTTATCATGCATAATATAAACTCATGTTCATTACTGTAGTTTGAGTCAGTGAGTGTGAATGAGAGACAGAACGAGTGAGCATGAGAGTGAATGAGTGAGCGGGAGAGTGAATGAGTGAGCGGGAGAGTGAATGAGTGAACGGGAAAGTGAATGAGTGAGCGGGAGAGTGAATGAGTGAGCGTGAGAGTTAATGAGCGGGAGAGTGAATGCGTGAGAGTGAATGAATGAGCGGTAGAGTGAATGTGTGAGCGTGAGAGTGAATGTGTGTGTGTGTGTGTGTGTGAGAGAGAGAGAGAGAGAGAGAGAGAGAGAGAGAGAGAGAGAGAGAGAGAGAGAGAGAGAGAGAGAGAGCATCACTATTTTTACGTCACATACATTTTATGTACACATTTTTCTCCATGTTTAACATTTTTATGAGACTGCTCATGACAAGTGTCAGTGTATGTGTGTGAGTAAAGTGTGGGAGTTTGTTCATACTAGTTTCAATACTAACGTGAGACATTTTGTATGTGTCTAGATGTGAGGAAGTGTGAGTGTATGTGGAGGATGTGTGTGAGTATGGGGATATGTGTGGGTGGGGGGTGTGTGGGTGGGGGTATGCATTTGGATGGGTTGGGGTGTGTGGGTTTTGGTGGGTAGTGTTATTTGTGGGTGTTGGTAGGATGTGTGGATGGATGTGTGGGGGTGAAAGTAGGGGTGTTGGAATGGGTGTGGGGGATGTGTGTATGGGTGGAGGATATGTGTATGGGACGGATGCAGGAGATGTGTGTTTATGTAGGTGGAGATGTGTGGATGGTTTGAGGAAGTATGTGTGGGAGGCGGGGTTGTGTGGGTAGGGGATTGTGTTGGGTGGATTTGGGATGGAAGGGCGGGTGGGGAGAAGTGTATGGTGTGTGGGTTTGAGATATGTGTGTGGTGTGTTGGTGGGGGATGTGTGAATGATGTGTGGGTGGAGGGTATGTTTGTGGTGGTATGGGTGGAGGATAGTGTGTGGTGTGGGGGTTGTGTGTGATGGGTGCGGGGAATGTGCGTATGGGTGGGGTATATGTGTGGGTGAGCAGGGGATTGTGGTGGTTGGGGGAAGTATGTGGGGGAGTGTGGGTGGGAGATGTGTGTGTGTGGGAGTGTGTGAGTGGCTTAGGGACGTGTAGGTGGGTGAGGGAGTTGTATGTGTCGGGGTGGGATGTGTGAGTGGGTGGAGGATGTGTGTGGGGGTAGGGGTATTGTGATCGAGAGATGTTTGGTTGGGAGTGGGTGGGTGGGGGTGTGTGGGTGCGTAGTGGAGGATGTATGCGTGAGTGAGTGTGTGTTGGTGGACGGGTAGGGAATGCGTGTGTGGGTGGGGAGAGGTGTGTGGTGTGTTGGTTTGTGATATTGTGTGGGTGCGGTATGTGTGTGTGGGTGGGGGATTTTTGTGGTGTGTGAGTGGGGGTATGTGGGGTGGATGGGTAAGGGTATCTGTGTGGGTGTGGATGGGAATATTGTGTGGTATCTGGGTGGGGGATATGTGTGTGGTGTGTAAGTGGGGATGTGTGTGTGTGTGGTGCGTGGGTTGGGAATAGTGCGTGGTAGGGGGTGTATGTGATGTGCGGGTGGGGGATTAGGTTACGGCATGTTTGGGTGGGTGGAAGTTGTATGTGTGGGTGGTGGGGTGTGTGTGAGTGGATTTGGGATGTATGGGTGGTTAGGGAGATGTGTGTATGTGGGCGGGGGGGGGGGGGGGTAGGGACATGTCAGTTGGTGGGGATGTGTGTGTATGGTTTGGGGATGTGTGAGTGGATGTGCGATGTGTGGGTTGGCGGGTGATTGTGTGTGTGGGTGGGGAATATGTTGTCGATGGAGATGTGGCTGGGGGATGGGTGGTTTGAGGTGTGGGTGGGGAGAGGATGTGTGGGGTAGGATGTGGATGGGCGTGGGATGTGTGGGTTGGAAGGGGAATGTTTGTGGGTGGCGAGTGTGTTTTGTTTGGGGGATCAGGTGAGGGCAGTGTGTGTGGGTGGGGGATGTGCGGGGGGGGGATTGGTCGGTTGGTGGGGTATGTATGTGTCCCTTGGTGTGCGTGTGTGTCGGTAGGTGGGAATGTGTATGTGTCCCTTGGTGCGCGTATGTGTGGGTAGGTGGGGGGTTGTATGGGTGGGGTGATGTATGGATAGGTGGGAGATGGGCTTTATAACATGGTAATTAGCCTTGTTTATGTTTACAACATTCATTTCACAATGTTTATATTTCTTCCTATGTAAATATATAATGCTCTTGATGAACGAAAGACGAGTGATTTGAAGGGCCGAATGTAAGACGGGCCTGCGCGCACAATTTGTGACCCTAATAAAGTTGATTTGATTTGATTTAATTTTGATTTGATAGAACAATACAAGACAATGTTTGACTTCATGAAAGGCATATTAACCTGTTGAGGGAAATAACAAGACATGCTCTTTCCTCTCTTTCAGTCTGTTTCTGTTCTTTTGCTTCGGCATACTCCTGTAACTCTTTACCCTTCAGGCCTAACCTTTTACCTGCTTCAATATATTTCATTAAAGTAGGCATCTTGTACTCGTGGACACGTTGCTGTCTGTCAGCCAACTATAAATGTAAAGACTCTGCTGCTAGTCTTTGTGTCCCTTACCTAAGTACACCTCCACTCAGACTGTATGTAAATTCGTAGTCCCAATGCTATCACTCTATACTCATCCAGTCACTCTCCAAGTACTAGGTAGTGAGGTGGGAATATTACCTATACTCCCTCACCTATATATCCAATAGCTGTAAAAAAAAATCGCTGGAAATATTGTTAAACATACATATAAATACATATACAAACAAATGGATGATCCTCACTAAGTGTTTTCTATAAAACGCTAGACTCACAAGCCAAGTACACGGAGACGGTGATCACACAGAAATAAACCACAGTAACATTCACAAGCTTGTGTAGGGACACCCACAGTGCGCGTAATATATAAACTGACAAAGACCACTAGACAGCAGAAATGACGAAAGATCACAATAATAACATATATCCGAAGAAACCAAATGTCATATGTAAATATAATGAAAAGAAGAGAAAAAAAATATAACATCAAAATATACACAGATCTGACGTCAGACAACTCGGCTCTAGATATTGGTTAGGACTCCAATGCCACTGCACGACACGCTAACTCATTAGCGTTTTCCTTACAAAAAATATCTTAAGCACCAGAAATACCCACGTTCTGCAAGGCCTATCCTGATGTAGATAGAGGTCGCAAAAAGTGCCCATCCAACAACTATTTGTAATAACATATACATATATATAAGTAGACAAACGATAACGACAGTTAAAACGGTGAGAGCAAACAAATGTCCAGATGGTTGGCCGATAAATATGTACTTATTAATCCGTCGCCACAAGTTCGTTTTTAATAATTTTTCACAATATGCTGAAGATGTCTACGACGCTAGTTTCCAAAGCGACTTATTGTTTTGTTGAGTGATTACTGAATTCACGTGGTGATCACAAGTTCCAACTGTCGGAAACGTTGACGGTAAATAGTAATTATCCAAAGTGTTCTTTCGATATATTGTTACTTTCCTTGGACGTGGTGATAACAAATTAATAATCCAAACGTCTTTATACTTTCGTTGCGGAGATGACGCTTTGCTGTATCATAAATGTTATGGATTTCCGTTACTCGACAAGATTCACCAAAAAAGAAAAGGAAAATGGCAGCCAATGTTCAGCGCTTTAAACTTTGTACAGTCAGTTCTCTTTAGCAACTGTATGCGACCATGCGTGCGATGCCGACACGTAGTTATTCGTTGTAGAATTGTTTGCTCATGACAGAGCAATGATGACAAAAGGATTTTAACAAAGACGAACAATAAAGTCTGGTTTCACACAAAAACAACATGTTTATCCAGTTCCACTATGGAACATCTCAGTAACTTTCCACTGTCCCCAGCCTTGACCTTGCCGGACACCTCAAGTCAGTACCTCAGTACTCTTTGTCACAATAATCCACACTGACTGTCTGTAAAATGACCGGAGACTTTTCCGTCATACACAAAACACTTTCCACACAACCTCTCAGCCCCGACACGGCTGCTCTTTTTAACTTCGTGGAAAACACCCTTTCCACCATTAACCCTCCCCAACTCAGGCGGTAGGGTTCTTGTTTCCACCCCGTTCTGTCACCCCTCCCGGTGATTCAGCAAATGTCAATTTTCTCTGTTTTCCAAACATGTACTTCCTCAGTACCTGGACGCTGGTGTACCCACCCGTCCTATTTGCTGAGTCGACCAATCTTGAACTGTCGACCTGCGAACACACAGTGCGCTTGTCTCGCACACACACACCTGTCAATATCTTTGATTTTCAATCCTGTCTTTATCACAGCGATACTGTCCAATGTGATGCTCCGCTGTTATCGAAAATACCGTTTTTGTTCACGCGACATTTACCTGTAGTGTGACCTTTACGTAAACCTTCTGCTAGCTTGAGTCTTGACTCTCGTCTGTTTTTCGTGGACAAACTTGGTACCGTAATCACCTGTTTTGAACTTGACGTGAACTGTCTGTTAGCTAGTCAGACAGCTAACAGGAGCTAGGAGAAAACACAGTGTTTATACCGTGGACACCCTTTCACCGTCCACGCTCCCCTCTCCGAGTGAGAAATTTTATTTTTACCTGGTGCACACACAAAAGAGTTCACATTACCCCTTGACAGAATGTAGCCGTCCGAAACTCTTTACTAATTGACGAGCCCTCAGTTACTCAGAATGACAACAATGTCTATATTGTTCTTGATCGGACGAAGCCTCCCAGTTAATATCACGTTGTTGTTGATGATATTTGCGTGATATTGGTCGTTGTCTAGGTAACGATGCTCCTTGTATGTCATTACAGAGTGTAAGTTGAGCTAACCTCATGTCTCTTAATCCAACTCACCCTTGCAGTGCACATTCACCAGTCATGAAACAAGATTGAGTTGGCGCACATAATCTTTTAATCCAGAAAGAACACTGGCAAACGGAACATGTTTATACATCCAGAAACACAATGTAAATCCACCGACTAAGTATATCCTCCACACACTTAATCCGCACACATCACTGCCTTCTCAAGGCCTCCTTACTCTCGAATGTACACGACAGGTATCCAGCTACTAGCCCCAGCTGGACCTCACACACGACAACCCACACAATGGGTATAGGACTACACTAACTATCCACCCCACTCTGGGGTTTAGGCCTGCATTCAAACTCGGAGAACAACACAATCCAGGACGGAGCTCTATCCGTCCTACCTCCGCTTCGGAGTCAAAACATCAACTGCCTGAAGTCCCTTGACTTCACATGAACCGAACCTCAGTCGGTCTCAGCTTCCACTCACTTTCCAGTCTCCTCACTTCACACAACACTCAACTGTCTTTCGCCCCATCCACCCTAGGGAGGGGGGGGGGGTGTCTGTACTCACCCTTACCATTATTTTTATGGCTGGTTGTTTTTCTCATAGCCAGGTCACTCCCCTTACTGTCAATGACTCAGGCATATGTCACAAGACATGCTGTGTGTTTTCATAACGCATTGGGTCATCATCACCATAAGCCTTTCCAGCTGGAGCAGGCGTTTTTGGTCCCCTGGATCAACTCAGCTGATGATATTTCTCCATTCCACCAGCTCATTCCATCCAGCATCATTTCTCTTGGTCTGTCTCTGTCTCTTTTCCCACTGATCTTTTCAGTTGTTACGATCTATTCCAATGCCGCTTTACGCATCACATGACCAAAGAATGCATTTAGTCTCTTTCTTATTGTTGTATATAATGTTCCTGATACATTTGTCTCTTCGACACAATCGTTGTTAGTTGCACTGCAAGGTATTCGCAGAATTTGTCTCAGGAACCACATCTCTGCCCCCCCCCCCCCCTCAAAATGTTTATTATTCGTTCAATAACATTACATAATTCGCAGTCAAAAAGAAAATGAGATTCTACATAACATTTCAGCACTCTCTTTCTTGCATTTAGTGATATATGACCTATTGCATACGATACTTTTCATTTTCTGGAGTACAAGTTTTACGTGCCCTATTCTGTTCTTAATCTCCGTGTTGCGTCTTCCATCTGATGTTATATTTGCCCCTAGATATTGAAATGTATCATACTGGTTTAGCATTTTCTCTTCCATTGTTATCTCATATATAGGTGTCATGGCTTTCTTTGATACAGCCAATGTTTCTACTTTCTTTATATTAATATCAAGCTGTTGTTGTTGTTGGATGAAGAATGACTTGTGCGATGACTTGGATTAAAGTGTGGAAGTTATAACCATAGCGTTGATTATTTATATTATAACCATAGCGTAGATTATTTATATTATAACGATAGTGTAGATCTTTAAATATTATAACCACAGCGTAGATTGTTTATATAATAACCATAGCGTATATTGTTTATATTATAACCATGCGTAGATTGTTTATATTATAACCTCCAACTCGTATTGCTGGCCTCTCATTGATCTCTCACATTGGGCATGGCAGTTGAAAACAAAATACAGTTGTGTGCCTTCGGGACACAGAACCTGAGTAGAAGAAAACGCGATGTGAGACTACGTGGCTATTGATTGGCTTGTGTTGGAAAAACCTAAACACTCTTTATGTAACTTCATGGTATAATGACCTTGTTGAAAAAAAAAACACACACCACACACACACACACACACACACTTTTTATTTAACTTTATGGTACAATCCATCCTTACATCCATGATGTTCCATGCTGATAAGAGTGGGCGATCATGTTCTGCCATCTCACTCGATCACCAAAGTCGTGGATCAGCTCCGTGTTCCTGTCTCGACCATGCCATGCGGCCAAGCCACCCAGGTATTTACTTCGCGGTCTTCCCCTTCGTCTCTTCCCTTCGATCTTGCCAGTTGTCACCACGTTCTCCAATTCATTTTTTCTCATAACATGTCCAAAAATTTTTGGCTGTCTACGTCTGATGACTTTAATCAGTTTACGATCTTCATTTGTTTCTTGAAGGACTTGTTCATTGGTTTTTCTGTCTGTCCATGGTATTCTTTGCATTTTCCTCAGAAACCACATTTCTACAGCCATCAGATATTTTCAGCTTGACTGCTTATTGTCCACGCTTCACATCCATACAAAAGTATAGGCTATATGTATCCCCTCAACACTCTTTTTCTAGTTTCAATTGACATCTTTTTATTGGTCAGTATGTTTTTCATCTTGCAAAAGGCTACCTTCGCAATGGCAATTCTTGTTCTAATCTCTTCAAGTCATCTCCCATCAGATGTTATGACTGTGCCGAGATAACTGTATCGATTCACTTGCTTCAGAATATGCCAATTTACTCGTATATCACATTGTCGTATTTCCTTCTTCCCAGTGACGACAATAATCTGTGTCTTCTTAATATTCAGTTCCAACCCCAGCTGTTCACTGTGTGCAACAACAGCATCTACTAAATTTTGCAGGTCCTGTTCATTGTCTGCAATCAAGACTGTATCATCTGCATATCTAATGTTATTGATGTATCGGACCCCCAATGGTTGATTCCTTCTATATCTTCTATATTTCTAAAAATATTTTTACTGTACAAGGAAAATATGGTACAATGGCATGGTTGAAAACACACTCCTTGTGTAACTTCATGGGAGAGTAGCCTGGTTGGGAAAAATCAATCTTTATGAAACTTCATGGTACAATGGCCTGGTTAAAAAGCAAAAAAAAAAGAAAAGCAAAACACGCACACGCACACGCACGCACGCACACGCACGCACGCACGCACGCACGCACACACACACACACACACACACACACTTACTTTTAATGTAACTTTATGGTAAAATGCCTGGTGGGAAAGCACACTCTTTATGAAACTTCGTGATACAACGGCCATGTTTAAGAAAAACACGGTTTATCTGACTTGGTGACGCAATATTCGTAGTGAGAAAAACACTGTTTGAACTACTGCATGACGCCATGGCCTGGGTGGGGATAAAACAACACCTGTCATATAAGCCATGTTGGGAAAATGCAAGTGTGTGTTACTTTGTGTTACATTGACCACATTGGGACAAATGCACGTTTGTGTGTCTTCATGTCACATTGGCCATATTGTGACAAATGCACGGTTTGTATGACTGCATTTTCCACTGGGTTGAAAGAGTGAAAAGGTTTTAATTGCCGCAAAGACGAAAAATTCTGCGAATGAGATGTGGAAAATAGATGGCTTGTTTGACTTCAGGCCACATATGGAACAGGAAGTTCTTATCCCTTCGGATAAAAGAGACATTGGTGGAAAACTTGCAGCAAGGACCATCTCCGGCTTCATAACCTGAGAGGATTTTAAATTGCATGGTCACTTCACCGTTTGTGAGAGATCTTTGTTGAGTCAAATATATCACATAACTGACACCTTGCTATCGTGACAGACGATAGTTTGTAAACATGGAATTATACCTCTTCGTAGCACAAAGCCTGGGCTGATTGGTAGAGACCATGTGTTGCACATGCAGCATGATCCCTCTCTCAGCCTGTCTAGTTTACTCCAGAGGAAAGGTAACAGCAATACATCTGGAACAAGATAAGCTGCAGAAGCTGCCGGATCAGCACACCAATGCTCTAACTGTCCGCCTGTCGGAGCTTCCATTCTAAACCAGTTGCAGACCATGGATTAGGCCTGGCCTGGCCTGTCCTGCCTCGATGTTTAGTCTTCAGGTTGCAGTTCCTCGCACTAGGGTCAGACTTGTATCCTCCCAATTGCTTTCCTCGTTGGCAAAATGTGGGGTGTCGGGTTTGGTGAGTTCCGCCCAGCATTTGGCGCTAACAGAAAGCAGGTAGTACCGTCTACTGTCATACGGTAGTTAAGTTATATCTGACTAAGCCCTGACTTAACATATCACATATATTTTCTCGGTTACATTAGCATTGATGATGGGAGAGGGGAACGCGGAGAAGATGTAGAAGAAGTTGGTGTAATGGTTAGAACGTTGTGCCGACAGTGGCGGTCGCACAAGGATTCGATGCCAATTCTCGTAGTACGCCAAGGGAGCAAAAGACTGGCCACATATTCCTCCATTCACTCAAAACACTATAACAATATAATGGTCCTAGTACTCACATACCCACAGTTGGTTCCTGCTAGGAGATTTGTTAGTTTTTTCTTTTTCTTCCACATTAAATATCCGTTTTCGTACTTTAAAAAGTCAGTTATACTTATACAGGGTGTATTTTTAATGACTGTACAGTGTTTGAAAATATTGCCGGTCCAAGTTTTGTATTTACCTATTATGTTGCATGAACTATACAGAGGGTGAGTACAAAACTTGGACCTGCAATATTTTCAAACACTGCACAGTCATTAAACATGCATCCCATATATTGTATCAATATACCAACATTATTTCTTATAAAATTTAATGTTTTTATAACTCCACGCATTTTAGAATATTGTCATTGCACATGTTTAACATTTCAATGTATTTGATGTAAAAACCGTATACACATGTCATTAAACGACACATTTCTTTTATATCGTGCGGCGTATTGGGTTTATGGTTCTAACCCCATATGTTTTAGACGATGGCTTAGGTGGCAGATATCACGCTGTGGTTATTGCTTCCTGGGACAGTGTATACTCAGAGCGCACCACAACCTAGTGGATCTCACTGACTGCCTCTTGCAAGTGGTGAGCACTCCAGCACACCCAGGAGCGTGGCCTTCACGACTGTCTCGTGCAAGTGTTGAGCACTCCAGCACACCCAGGAGCGTGGCCTTCACTACTGCCTCTTTCAAGTGTTGAGCACTCCAGCACACCCAGGAGCGTGGCCTTCACGACTGCCTCTTGCAAGTGTTGAGCACTACAGCACACCCAGGAGCGTGGACAACACGACTGTCTCTTGCAAGTTTTGAGCACTCCAGCACACCCAGGAGCGTGGCCTTCACGACTGCCTCTTTCAAGTGTTGAGCACTCAAGCACACCCAGGAGCGTGGCCTATACAACTGTCTCTTGCAAGTGTTGAGCACTCCAGCACACCCAGGAGTGTGGACAACACGACCGTCTCTTGCAAGTATGGAGCACTCCAGCACACCCAGGAGCGTGGCCTATACAACTGTCTCTTGCAAGTGTTGAGCACTCAAGCACACCCAGGAGCGTGGACAACACGACTGCCTCTTTCAAGTGTTGAGCACTCAAGCACACCCAGGAGCGTGGCCTATACAACTGTCTCTTGCAAGTGTTGAGCACTCCAGCACACCCAGGAGCGTGGCCTTCACGACTGCCTCTATCAAGTGTTGAGCACTCAAGCACACCCAGGAGCGTGGCCTATACAACTGTCTCTTGCAAGTATGGAGCACTCCAGCACACCCAGGAGCGTGACCTACACGACTGTCTCTTGCATGTGTTCAGCACCGCAGCACACCCAGGAGCGTGGACAACACGACTGTCTCTTGCAAGTGTGGAGCACTCCAGCACACCCAGGAGCGTGAACTACACGACTGCCCCCTGATGCCCTTGAACGGGGGGAGGTTGTGGCCGGTTCGGATGATCCTTACGAGACAACACTGGGCGCCCGGTCCTGATCTCAAGAGAGACCACTTGGCGACTGGTCATGATCTTAAGAGACAACACTGGATGACCGGTCATGATCTCAAGAAACAACACTGGATGACCGGTCATGATCTCAAGAGACAACACTGGATGACCGGTCATGATTTCAAGAGAGAACACTGGGTGACCGGTCATCATCTCAAGAGAACGATCGTTTTTGAAAAAAATACTCATATTGGAATAGATGTATAGCAAACATTGATGGAAGAAGAAGAAGAAGAGAAGAAGAAGAAGAAGAAGAAGAAGAAGAAGAAGAAGAAGAAGAAGAAGAAGAAGAAGAAGAAGAAGAAGAAGAAGAAGAAGAAGAAGAAGAAGAAGAAGAAGAAGAAGAAGAAGAAGGAGGAGGAGGAGGAGGACCAGGAGGGGGATCTGATCTAATATGCACGTCGAATTTTCTATTTTTAAAGTTAACCCTATATAAATGTTTGTGGATACTAGTTAGTTAGTTAGTTAGTCGACAGATCATCCTCGTTGCACATCGAACCATTCAGTCCATAAGTGTTCGGATCCCCTCCTCAGCAAATCCCGCAGCGTGTAGCGGCTAACGACGCCAGTTCTGTGTTGGTTTATCAATCTTCTTTGGCTTCCTGCGTAGTGTTCTTGTTTGGCCACCCCTCTTTTAATTTGCTACTCTCGCAGTCTGGCCATTGTTGTATATTCACAGTCATCACTTGGTTCTCGCAAAAGTCTCACTTCTCGTAGAGCATTCAGAATGTCAGCCTGGTCCATGGCGCGTCCGCCCTCCACAGTAGCCTCACCTGCGAGCTTGTCAGCCCGCTCATTTCCTTGTACTCCCGCATGCCCTGGCACGAAGATGAAACTAATCTTTGCCAGCCGAGACCGCTTCAGAGGCAGCAACCATTCTCTTCGGATCGACCCCTCCTCTATCCTCTTGATCATGTTCATTGAGTCGCTAAGGAAACTAGCCCTAGTGAATGTCTGTGTCTCGAGCCATGTAATTGCTTTACTTACTGCCATGACTTCCATGGTCAGGCTACTTGTGGTTTCAGTGAAAGCACAAGAGTCCTCCTTCACAATTCTCCCTCCGGCCCGAGCTGTAAAGGCCCATGAGCTTCTCACATGTCGGACGACCGACCCATCTGTGTAGATGACCGCGTCACCGTCTAGCGAATTCTCGAAAATCAACGCTTGTACTTCAGCCTCAACAGCAGCCGGATATTCTTGTCTGCATTTCCTATCTAGTTGGATGCAAACTGAAAAGGATGTGCAGAAGTCTGTTGGCACTTGCATCCACTCCTCGCCAGGTTCTAAGTCCTCAAGTGAACACACCTTTTGAAGAATGTCTTCGGCTTGACCCATCCACGACCGTCCTCTTTTTAACCTGCTGCCCTTCACCTTCCTAATTTCACTATGCAGTGGATGTTGTGTGTTTGCGTTAATTCTGAGGTAGGCGCGTGCCCTGCAAACTTGTATTCTCTCTTCAATGGTTGGAAAATCAAGAAGGTAGCGCATCGCCCTGCATGCTGTATCTCTTGTACATCCAAGAATAATGCGCATAGCTTCATTCTGTATCCTTTCCATCCTTTCTATCTGCTTATGGCTGAGAGTCAGGATTGCCATTGCATACTCCAAAACAGACATGACCAGCCCCTCGTACAGAAGACATAGATGGCGCTGCTCACAGTTTGCTGCCGCCATCACCCGCATCGCTGCCAAACCCCGCTTGGCCTTTGTTATCACCTGGTCTATGTGCACATTATAAGCAAGGCTTCGATCAAACCGTATCCCCAGGTAATTCATTGCCTGCGTTCTTTCCACCGTCTCTGAACACAGCATTACAGTTGGTGTTGGATTGTTGACAATATGATTATTCAACTGAGAACCAAGTCACTGTTGCCTTTGTTGGGTTGACCATTGCCCCAGCTTCATCACACCAAGTACTTATGCGATTGAGTTCGGTTTGTAGTTCCACAGCAACCTCCTCTCTATCCATTACCCTGACGATACACTAACACATCATCGGCATATGACAATGTCCTGCCAGGTCCAGTGATCTGCTCACTGGTGATTCTCACTGTGTAGGCGTTGAACAGTACCGGAGATAATGGTGATCCCTGTGGTAGGCCAGGATATATTGTTGTTGGTTCCGAAGTCCAACTGCCACATCTAAAAACTACTTTCCGTTGGAAGAGGGCTGCAGCGATCCAACTAAGGAGGAATGGACTTACGTTTAGTTCAAGAAGCTGAAACATTAAAAAATCCAGTGGTACTCTGTTGTATGCGTCCTCAAGATCAATCGCTGCAGCAACGGTTTCAGTGCCTAAGTGGGAACCTTCATAGACATCATGGGCAAAGACTGCTGCATTGGTCCAGGTTTCTCTTTTTGGACGGTACCCACCCAGGGTAGGTGGGAAAACACCTTGCCTCTTAGTTGGCTTGATATTTTCCTGGCAATTACCTTCTCCAGCAGCTTGCCTATTGTATTCTGCATGGTTATAATTCGATATCCCTGAATTTTTGTGTGGTCTTTGTCAGGCTTCGGCAAGGGAATCAGATAGCTGTGTAACCATTCCTCCTTGATGCTAGCACTCCCTATACTGTTGTTGTACATGTCTGCTAGTTTCTCTAGCTCATTGTCGGTACACCTATTTATGTCGTCGTATCATATGCCATCAGGACCTGGAGCACTGTTTTTTGATCGTCGAAGCACAGCCTTGATTTCTTTCACTGTCACTGTGTCTTCATCCGAAGTGTTCTGGGCCTTGCATCTGTCTGAGGTGACCTCCTTGGCCAGATTTCGGCCTCCCATGTCTGTCTGGTTGCTCTGCTCAAGGTAGCGTTCAAAGAGGGCTTTGCCCTTGTCCTCGTCAGTCCTCTGCCAGATGAGGTCAGCACCTTGGAAGTCAGAAATGCTCTTATTCTTGACTACACCACTCATGCTTTTATGTAGTCGCCAGAACACTTTCAGTGACTTGTCTGTGCTTACTCTTTGACACACCTCTGCCCATTTTTCGCTTTTAACCACCTTGACCAGTTTTTTGAAATAGCTTACTTTTGTGTGCATCTCTCTTTCTAAGTGCAAGCTGGGACTATGATGACCAGCTCTGTTCTTCTTGGCATTTTGCCATCTCCTTACAGCACTACGCTTATCCACCCAAGCCTTCTCCACCTCGAAACTCCACCACGGTGGCTGCTCCCAGCTTTTTTTCCTGCCCTGAACCGTTCTGCGCTTGTCACGTCTTATTTTACTCACCACATCTTGCCCTGTACTGTCATACTGGAACGTCTTTACCTTTAGCTTGTGCTGCCTGGTTCTGCCTTTCTCCACCAGTATGCTGCAAGGGTGGTGGTCGCTGCCATGGTGTCCTAGGACACCCCATCTACACACTGTAGTGAGTGAAGGTGAAACTAGCGCCAGATCAATAGCACTGTCCTCATCGCCTGGACGGCTTGCTGTCCTGGTGACACAGCCACTGTTGATACAAACCAGGTCGATGGTTTCCAGTGCAGTCTCGAGCTCCTCCCCTTGTGTATTGGAGGAAGTGTTTCCCCATGATCTGCCTTTAGCGTTGAAGTCACCACAGAAAATAACATTTCTCTCGTGGCCTAATATGCCACTTAAGCACTGCCACTTCTGGGCGTCCACACTCGCATTGCGGGCATAAACATTAACCAACACGAATGGTATACTGGAATGAACTCTCAACGCCTGTATTTGTATATCGTCACTGTCCCAACTGGACATGTCTAGCTCTGACGCCACCATGCTGTCGCGAACGAGAATCGCCGTTCCCAGATGTCGTCTGTTGTAGAAACATTTGAAGCCGGCAATTCGGAGTAGCTGATCGCCCAGTCTCGTCTCCTGGAGTGCTACAATGTCGTTCCTGTAAACTAGGGTTTCTAAAATAGAACCCCGTTGTTTTACACTGGCACAGTTCCAATATAGAATACGGATGTTCCTGAGTCCTAGACGGTGACACTTGAGTCTAAAACGTCTCAAACCACCGCGCTTACCTTGTTTCTTCCTCCCTGCACGGCTACCACGCCGCTTCGTTATGTTGACTGCTGACCGCTCGGAGAAAACACGTTGTTCCGCCATGTTGAAAAAACGTAAACACAGACTAAGAAAACCACACAAGCTGCTGAAAATTCACTCAAGGATGGCTTCGCTCGATGCACGAACTCCGTAGCACCCGCGCAGATATTGAGTAGAAACTCCTGGTTTTACATCCTGGCATACCAATTACACGCAAGAGATGAATAAATCCATCCCCTACGCGAAAAAGTTAACGAACACAAAACAACACGACCGTCCGTCGCCATCTTGAAACCGGAAGCCCGTGGATACTGTTGTGGATACTGTTAGACGTTCGGCTTCCTAAAGTCCTAAAGTTTTCCTAAAATGTTGACTTCTCGTCCTTGACTTGGGGACGTTAATTACAAATAGCTCAGGAGTTAGAGTGGGTTCGTCTGATGGACTCCTCTTCCACCATCTTGCTCTCATCATCGTCGTCTCATTCCTCTTCTTCGTCGCCGTAGTTCAGTTCTATGCAGCCGGCTTGGGAGGACTGATAAAACTATGGGATAAGTGCATCAATGTTGGTGGAAATTATGTTGAAAAATAAAGAGACAATGTATGTATACAAATGAACTGGTTTCAAGTTGTTATAGTTATTTTTCTACAGCCTTTTGTGGCTTACTTATTAACGTACCCTCGTATATTCGAACGGCGAATGTCTCGAGTTTTAGGCGAAGGTTAAACCACTATATAAGGCGGACACTCGGTGAACTATACCTCATCTATTTTTATTATCTTTACTTTTCCCAGGCATTAGATATACCTGACTATTTTGATTTCCCATGGCTAACACTTTCAAGTGAGA
>JACEFZ010011414.1:0-15798 GCA_014155875.1 Cepaea nemoralis
GGGATTTGGAGCCAGGGGGTTTTCCAGTTTTAATTTTTTGTTTTTGTTTTTAAGGGAAGGGGGCCATTTTTTTAAGGGAAATTGGGGGGGTTTTCAAACTTTTTTTTCTTTTTTTCTTTTAACTTCTTCTTCTTTTTCGGGCCCAGCCAGGGGTTTCTTTGCTGCAATACAATCCGTCTCCATTCGTCTCTCTGGTGGACCTTATCTTGCCAGTCGTTGATTCCAAGTGCTTGTAGGTCTGTACATGTATTATCTCTCCACCGCCTTCTTGCTCTACCTCGGGGTCTGCGGTCATTTATTTCCTGAAGTGTAAGCGAGTTTTGTTTCCCTATTATCTTCCATTCTTTCTATATGCCCAGTTTTAACTGATGTTTTTAATTATGGAGCCAGGGTTGTTTACAGTTTTAACTGATGTTTACTGTTGTCCATCGACATTATCTTTACTTTGCAATACTTAGGAATAGATTTTAACCTCCACGGTGAATTTTAACTGACACTATAAATTATTCTATTTTCTCGACACACATACAACGGGACATGTGAAGCAAAATACACATTAGAATCTCGATTAATGTTTTATGTTCACGTATGTCCGTTGTTTGAATGTTTATTTAGCAGTAACTAACATCGCGGATTGCAAGACAACATCAACCAGAAAACCAAAATGGCAAAAAACATCAAATCTCAGATAAAACCAAACTTGAGTGCTTACAGCAAAGCAGATTTCAAAAAGTCAGTATTCCAGAAAAGTCAGGCATCGCTATCGGCAGTAAGGTATTGTGCTTTATTAAAACAGATAACTACACACATATTACATCGCGAGCGCGCGCGCGTGTGTGTGTGTGTGTGTCTGCCTGCCTGCCTGCCTGCCTGTGAGCGTGTCTGCCTGTCTGTCTGTCTGTCTGTCTGTCTGTCTGCCTGTCTGTCTGTCTGTCTGTCTGTCTGTCTGTCCGTTTGTCTGTCTGTCTGTCTGTCTGCCTGCCTGTCATAAAATAAGGACATATACATATACAGTAAATATACAGAATTGATGTGCCAATTATAACAGCTATATTTTTTCCAGTGGCATGTAATGCTAATCTTTTACTGGCCTGGATGATCTGGAAAAAAAAGAAATGTCTACACTCAGAATTCTCCACTTCTAGCTTTGGGTATCCCTCTGGCTATCAATTAATTGCTGTAGTCTTAGTGTTCCAGGTCTTAGACAGAACATAAGTTGGCTCTTGGTTTTCCTTTCCATTGTTTGGCACGTAAATGTTTAAATAAAGATTACCTCTCCTATGAGACAAATGGAATGGTTGCAGGTAGATAGGTTTCTGCGCTACTCTATCAAGGGCATCCCTCAACAATGTGCTCACTCAACAGGTGCTGCATTAAATCTTCACCAAGTCAGGTATGGATTGACATGAATAAGACCACTACCTGAAATTCCACCAATCACATAATTCTAATGATACAATAAATATGACATTATAAATTAAATGTAAAAGCCTAAGAACATAACCAGTGAAAACAATAAAAGGAATCTTGTTCTTAGAGAAATTAAACATAGAAGAAAGATAGTCTTGGTGTTCTCAATTAGTTATCACCAACATAGTTGTTCACTTTCACTCCAATCTTCCACTATCAGGTGTTCAAGGTTTAACTAGCAGATGTGCAGTTTCATCTTCACTTATGCCTGTCCTTCAGTTTATACTTTAAGTAATACCTTGAATGATCTGGAATTTGACAATTATGTTGACCATTCTCTTCTTCATCTTTTTCTATTCAGGAAAGGGGTCTCATACATTAAGGGCTTTTAAAAATCAGCCCCACTTGTTTAAAAGCAATATAAGTACATTATGGTATCAATTCTTGTATAGTATTCAGGTGACTTCTCTTTTTAGTGCAAAGTTTTACGGAGAGTATATTCCCCCCTCTTCACCGTCTCTATACTAAGGTTGTACTTCAGCTATCCGCATCATCATGCTTATTATAATAATTCTCATCATCATCATGATTACATTATTATCATTATTATCATGCTTATGACATTAGAAATCATTACATCATTCTAACATTATCATCATAATCATTATAACATAATTTTCATTACATTACAGTCATCATCATCATCTTTGTAGTGCATTATTATCATTATTATCATGCTTATGACATTAGAAATCATTACATCATTCTAACATTATCATCATAATCATTATTACATCATTTTCATTACATTACAGTCATCATCATCATATTTGTAGTGCATTATTATCATTACACTAGACCATATGTGTTAACAGTAGTGACATGAAATACAAAGCGGAATTGTGCTTAAATTACACACACACACACAGATGCTGTAATATGCTTAATGTATGGTATGGTTTGTGTCGTGATTAGCGCACAAAACTAGATGATTATAACATGAATGATATTTTATACAAAGTGGTGTTATGCGCCGGAGTGTACTAAATTATTATTTAGTTTATGGGTTATGCCCAAGCAGTTCTCTGGTGATAGTCAAGGCATTTCACATCAAGTTGCCTGCTATCCTGAGATTGACTGTTGGCTTATACTCCCTCTCTCTCTCAGCCTGTAACTTCACTCACTCAAACTCCTCATGCATCAGTCACCATATCCATCTTTGCATGTGGGTTTAATTCACTCTCTCATACATCATTCATATGTATGGATGATCATTTCACTCAGTCTATAGACACATTTATATTGGTATGGGTGATCATATAGGAATCATTCATTACACATCCTTCATACTGGCATGTAAGGTGGGTACTTATGTGATTTCCCAATGATAACCTTAAATGTTATCACCATTGACATCACAATGAGACATCACCCATTCATCAGACACAATCATATCTGTATGGATGACAATCATGCATATGTAGGTGCTTTACACAGAATACATTCACAGATTCACAAGAATGACATTACAAGGGAATCTCATCCTTCAACCTAACTTATACTATTTCATGGATATTTAGTCATGCATGCTGATGGGTTTTATCAAATGATACATTCACATCTGTTTAACAATGATGAATCACACATGACATACATTTGTATGATCATTAGACACACTTATGCAATTCACCCAGGATTTAGCAACAGGAAATCCATGAGTTATCACATGCTCTCATAAAATACATACATTTTAGGTGATATATCCAATTCACATTCAGGCATTATGAATTAAAACACTTCTTGCCTGGCGGTTGGTTACGCACTATTATGTGGCACAAATATTATTATTCCACATGGTTAACAGCCATGTCTATATATTTGCCTTAATCCATGTGTGCTGTACCATCACACAAATTATGATACCTGTAGAACTATTTTTGATTCTCATGTGTTCATGAATTATAAGACAACTATTTGTTTGTCCATGTGCTCATGTCAAAAAGTAAATCTTCTGACTAATGTGCTCAATCTACTTGACTATACACATTCCACTAATTTCTTTATAGTGCTGGCACAGGTAAACTAGTTTTAAATCTTACCAGTGGCCACATGTACCCTATGTACTTACCACTGTACTAAGAATTCTGAGTTTCCTTAAGTCTTAAGTTACTCTAATTCATTGTAGATTTAGTTTCATGCTAAAGAAATAAAATTTACAACATGTTTCTAATGTTTTATACATTAACTAAGTTGTTTAGCTGGGAGAAAATAAAACACTTTGGTTTTCTCCTAATGTACAGTTTATCTTATGACTATGATAACTGAGTATAATATTATTTAGTTTGTACTAGATTACATTCTTAAGAACTCACCATTCCAATCGTTGTAGATTGAGTTGCTTAAGAAATAAATGTACAACTTGGATTAATGCTTATACATTAAATCAGTTGGGAGAAAATAAAATTCACTATGGTTATTCTTAATGAATAGTTTAACTATAAGCTATAACCATTAATTATAATTAACTTCTTAAGAATTCACCACACGTGTTCACAAGTCGACTTACCAACTCTTCTTCTGGGAAACTGAACTCACAACTTATCTAAGATTTAAAGGAATATCATATTCACCTCATCCGAACAAGACGGCTTCACAACACGTGTCAACAGTTGACATCACCTAGAAGTAAGGTCATAGATTTGGTTGTTTCCAAATACTGGCTGCTGGATGTAAGGTCCTTCTTCTCTTTAGACAATTTTCTCACTTAATCAGGCGAGTTAAGAATCTACCATTCCTCAGGCACATCTTGGTTTGTGACCAGTCGCTGTTTCGTTGGTACGATGAGGCCGGAAATCGATTGTAGCTGTTTATATCTCAGCTTTCTCCGTTTCGTGCTTTTACTTTCCCGTGGACCATGAGTCCGTCCTTGTAAAATATGGGATTGTAGTAATATTAAACAAACTTAGTATTTTTGGTGGTGAACTCTGATTTTGTCGTCCTTGAAATAATTGACGCGATGTTACGTTTGTAAAAATACAATATATCACAGAGGGGTATCCTTACTCCGTCACTAATGCGAATATTATAGAAAGACCAAGTTACTTACACCTGCTTAGACACTGACACCTTGCCTATAGACGAAAGACAGGCGATAGTTTGTTACACTCCGCTTCAAACAGACATAACTACAACCCATGGCGGGGACCAGGGGTGGTGTTATACCTCTCTATGGCACAAAGCCTGAGCTGAATTGTAGAGACCATGCATTGCTCTTGCAGCATGATCCCTCTCTCGATCTGCCTAGTTTACTCCAGAGGAAAACTAACACCAATACATCTGGAACAAGACAAGCTGCAGAAGGTGCCGAATCAGCAAATCAATGCTTTAACTGTCCAGCTGTTGAAGCTTCGATCCTAGACCAGTTTCCGACCAAGGCTTAGGGCCTGGTCTGCCCTGCGATGACATTTAGGCTTCAGTCTGCATTTCCTCGCACCAGGATACATATTCAACCCTCCCAACTGCGCTTCTCCGCCCTAAGATGTGGGCACAGTGTAATACTGTCATTTGCTATATTGTTGCTCAGTCATATCTGACTAAGAGAGAACATAAACCTGCCTAGAAATTTAAAAGTAATTACAAAATGATATCAGTGAACAACTGATATTTAAGAGATATTAACGTGGAGTTCTGTGTGTGAAGACACACTAAACAGAACTAGGATGAACACAAGTATTACTTTTCACCACACCGGAGTGTCCCCCTATCACCTTGTCTAATATAGAGTGTCCGCTGCGACCTTCTGGTAAATTTTTGCATGGAGCATCTTGCACCTATCATATATAGACAACAGAGCACGCCTTTGTTGCTTGTACACAAAGGCATGTCCCTGTGCTGCCGTAATAACTCTCATGGTCTTATTTGTCCTTTGTTCCAGCTTTTGTCTGAAGCTGAAAGACGAAATGGCTTGTCCATTGGAATGGGATGGGATGGGACGGGACAGCAAACATTTGTATTTCCCATAGGACACATGGGGCAGTAGCCATGTCACAGCAACTTTAAAAAAAAAAAACAACCTTTTTAAAGCCTTCTATCCTTCCTTTTTCTTTATATACTTGTATCAATTCATTATGTCGTGGTGGGACACCGGATAAATTAATAAATGGGCGCATGCGATCATATTACCAACGTTTCAATGCCCATAAAAAAAATAAAATTACTCGCATTACTTTAATGAAGATGATGAAGAATTCTTAAACCACCTTCCGAATATTGTTTAGATTAAAGGAATGCTGTACATACATGAGAAATTCAAAACTTTTTTTTTAACAAACTAGAAATTGATGGTGCTACATCTCATTTAATTTTGCTGTTATACTTCCTCCTAAATTATCAGTTGTACAAAGTTATTGTTGATATTGACGAACAGCAGCATGGTGAAGAAATATTGTCAGAACTTTCAGAAAATTATTGAAGAAATTATTGGCAGTTCTTTGGCAGTTACTCATCATTTCTTACTTGGGTTGACATTAAAGCCTAAATAGAAGACATGGTCAAGTCAGTTGTTACTAAGAAGAAAGGGAATGTGGACACCAATAAATGAGTCAATGATTGGATCGCTTTTTCTAAGTCTATTGTTCCAACTGTTATTTCATTCATCAAAGATTTAAATCTTTCTTCTGAATCATCTGCTGTATGTGAAGTAGCAGGAATTGTAGAACAAAAGCTGAAAAGTGATTTTGACTTATATTTTGATCCTCCACCAAACAAAACACAAAAGTTTGATGACCTCAGAAACAAATGCCTTGAGGATGAAGTCACCGTGTTTCGAAAATTACGGCAACCAACTTCACAATCATTAAATTATTGGAAAAATGAGCATAGGTTTCCACAATGTTTTCTTGGCCATACCAGTGTCCTCAGCGGCAGTAGAGCGCTTATTTAGTGCAGCTGGATTATTGTTGAGTAAGTTACGAAAACGGATGCTATCAGCTCTCGTTATAAACTCTGTGTGTATCAGATTTGCATGAAAGATGAAAATTGTGGAAATGGTTCAGGGATTACCTGGGTTAACTGAATTATTAAAAACAGTCGATCGGCAGGACATTGATAATGTGCTGAATGAGCAGAGTGACTCAGAAACAGAATGAGAGTGTCAGAATGACACTGAATTGTCATATTTAGATTAAACTTTGTTTTAATAAAATACTCCTGTATATTAAAATTAATAAATTATGTTGTTTTACATGTCTCTTTGTACATGTAGTCCTATTTAGTAGACACTAACCCTAAACTTTCATAAATTTCATAATTATATTTGAAGCTGTATTCCATATTAGTATTATCATGGGAATCCCATGGGAATCCCATGGGATGGGACAGGCAAAATTACCGTGGGATGGGATGGGAATGGGACTGAAAATTGTGTCCCATAGACAAGTCTGTGAATGTAGCAGTTCAAATATGAGGATTACACAAAGAATCAGGCATCATATATAGACACACTAGTACAGTGACATCTGATCTGCACAAGTAAAGAGTTTCAAGTACCTAGGAAGTATAATATCATCAAATGGAAAATCAGAAGACGAGATCGAAAATAGATGCGATAAGGCAAACCAACTCATTGGACAAAAGGCACCAATACTAAAGAACAAACATGTATCAATAACTACAAAGAAAGCACTTTACAACACAATCTTCCTACCAACTCTATGTTACCAATGCCAATCCTGAACAATGACAGAAAAAGAGAAAAGAAAAATCACAACAACATAAATGAGATTCCTGAGAAGAATACTCAATGCATCAAGAAGAGATAAGATCAGACATGAATATATCAGGACTAAAGTATGGGCTTATAGCTGCATTAGATTTTATTAGAAGGCAGCAAGTAAAATGATTTGGCCATGCAAGTAGATTACCAAGTAACAGTATACCACAACAATGATGTACAGACCAGAGGGAAGCAGAGGAAGATGCCGACCACGTAAACAATGGACGCAGGGAATAACAGTGTCCATGGGAATATCGATAATGAAGCCGATAAGCGGGCAATCTCCCGCTGTTTATACTTCATCTCGACACCACAAGGTACAAGAGGAACATGATGAGATTATATATTTGGCATATATATATGTGGCACCTTGCAGTCTTGACAGACCAAAGTATGTGAGTTGGAATGTGGCCAATATTCCATCCAATGCCTGGGCAGAGCTTCAGAGAAACATGTGGTGCCCAATATATATATATATATATATATATATATATATATATATATATATATATATATATATATATATATATATATATATATATATATATATATATATATATATATATATATATAATAGAGACGTTCATTTGAAACCCGTTCCAATGGCTTTATTACAAAAGCATGAAAGAAACATTAACAAGTGTGGTAGAATTAAACAAAGCTTTCATTTTGAATGAATTATGCACCTATGGGTTGGTCAGAAGAAGTCGCCGTAGGCATTCAGGCAAGCATCCCATTGCTTTGATAGGCGGCGAATGCCGTCCGCAAAAAAGGGATTGTGGTTGCTCACTGAATCAAGTGTTTACCTCGTTCATTACGTCTACATCTGTATGAAATCGTTGCCCCTTGAGAGCGTGTTTTAGAGGTCCAATCAAATGAAAATAACAGGGTGACAAATCAGGACTATAGGCTGGAAGTTGCAGAATTTCGAACTTCTTCCTTGCTAATGCTTCCTGCACAATCTTTGTGACATGCGGACGAACATTATCGTGCAACAAAATCACACTGCGGGAGAGTATGCCGGGTCGTTTATTCTTGATGGCTTTTTGCAGCTTGTCTAGTGTTTGCAAGTAGTAAGCAGAGTTGTTGTCGACACCAGGTTCTTTAAAGTCGGCCAACAATAGCTCTTCATGGTAATAAAAAATGCGCTAAGCATAACCTTACAAGCGGAAACCTGTAACTTGAATTGTTTGGCTTTTGGTGATCCAGCATGCTTCCATTGCATGCTCTTTCTTTTGCTGCTCGGCTCAAAGTGGTGATACCATGATTCATCGCCTGCCACTATGTGGAAGCGAAATGCATCACCCTCTACTCTATAACGCAACAAGTGGTTCAAACACCATCCCATGCGTTCCTCTTTTCGTTGTTCGGTCAACATCCGGGGTACCCACTGTGAACACACCTTCCGATATTGCTGTTGCTTACGAACGACCTTTTGAATTGTCCCAATTCACACATCAAATTCTTTCGCTAGCGAACGTATGCTTCGATAAACGGTTCATCTGTACTGCTGCATCAATGTTGGCGATGATTTTTTCTGTTGCAACAATATGCGCTTGACACGGCCGTCGAAGATCTGTCGTGAACTGACGTCCATTCCTAAACATTCGTGCCCAGTCTGTCACTGTTGTCTGCAACACACATTTGTTACCTTACGTTGCCTGCATTCTTCGATGAATGTCCACTGGTCGACATCCTTCAAATGAAAGAAACTGAATCACCGCACTTTGAGCTTCTTTAGACGGATTTTGGATCAACCCGGTCATTTTCTTAACGGTCAGAAACAGAACCTATGCATCATGGGATGATAAGCAGGTGCTCTTTTATTCATTGGTCAGTACTTATCACATGACCATGACATGATCATGTTCAGCGTACGCAATTACGCGCGGTGAGGCACGAACGAATTTCAAACGAACGCCCCTTATATATAGATATATTGATGTCAGGTCTTAGTCAGATGTGACTGAGCTACCATATGACAGTAGATGGTACTACCTGCTTCTGTTAGCGCCAAATGTTGGGTAGCGCTTACCAAACCCGACACCACACATTGTGCCAACGGCTTCGGGCGGAAGAGCGCAATTAGGAGGGTACAAGCCTTATCCTGGTGTGAGGAAATGCAACCTAAAGACTAAATGTCATGGCAGGACAGACCAAGCCCTGAGCCTTGTTTGGTAACTGGTCTAGGATCGAAGCTCCGACAGGCGGACAGTTAGAGCAGTGCTTTGCTGATCCGGCAGCTTCTGCAGCTTCTCTTGTTCCAGACGTAATGTAATGGTGCCACATTTCCTCTGGAGTAAACTAGACGGGCCGAGAGAGGGATCATGCTGCATGGGCAACATATGGTCTCTAAATTAAGCCCAGGCTTTGTGCTATGGAGAGGCAATAACTCCATCCCTTACAAACTATCGTCTGTCAAGACGGCAAGGTGCCAATATATATATATATATATATATATATATATATATATATATATATATATATATATATATATATATATATATATATATATATATATATATATATATATATATATATGTGTGTGTGTGTGTGTGTGTGTGTGTGTGTGTGTATGTATGTACGCGTGCAATTCAAATTTGTTAGAGAATTCGCATTTCTAAAATGAGTACCTGGACATGTTTTGGGAAGTAAAAACTGCCGGGGTGATACTCACCACACCACCCACCGAGTGCCGACTGGTCTTGAAAAATAAGGATCTAGTACCACGTGCTCAATGCGTCATAAGACGTGTCAAAGCGTCTTTACGTTACTTGATTGTATATTTATATAACGGACATAAGGCAACCGAAGGCATTTTCGTGGGGAAGAAGACAGAAACGTTAAGCTTGTAGGCAGTTGTATAACCGTTATTTCTGAAGGGTTGTTAACTTTCGCTCCTTCACATATACTCGGTGACGGCATAAAGACGCCGAATGGCGCGTTGGCAGGGAGCTATGCTCATAATGCGTTCGTAGTCTCGTTAAATGAGGGACAGATTGGCCTCGTATTCCTCTATACATTCAAGCCTTCAAAATGTTATGGCCCCTTCACATTACGACACAGCGGGCTCCAGCTTCGGAACGTGTTGGCTTGTAGTATAATAAAAAGGTTGGGTGACAAGCACTATAGGTCACCATCTTATAACAGAACGAGTGGGAAAAGGAGGGGGGGGGGGGGATATATTTGGCAATAACGACATGTGTTTATACTAATTAGGCTCTCATGTGTAAGTTATATCCTAAACACACATTTAATAGCTCATTCGGCACAAAGTGAGTAATGAAGCCAGTATCACATCGGCCGCCTTTACTTCCGAAAACATTTCCTGGTGCCTATTATAGGATGGATCGACCTGGGAGCCTTACTCAATCAAACAGTTTTATTCGTACCTGTCTTACTCCCGTTTGTTCCGCTGTTACAGCACCATAGGCGCCCTTCCGCTAGAGCTGAGATGCGTCAAACATAGTCCCCGAGTTGGTCGGAAGGAAAGCGCTAACGCACAAGAGAGTCAGACATTTGAAGGTGAAATGTGGCAGAAGACGTTCCAGTCAATGGGAGCTCTGCAGCAGCGGAATTTAAAGGATTTTGTTCCATTTACCACACTAAACAAATCGCCTTATCACTGCCTGTCTGTTTCTCGTCGCTATAAGGTATGCTCTAATTAATTTATGAATGTTTCCGAACGCACATTACACGAACTTATTGTGTATGATGACTTTTTGGTCTATTAACATACTTTTAAAACATTTATTTTCGTGTTTGTTGCATTATTATCATGTTTTAAAAAGCATATTTACGACCGGTGGCCACTTTAGTAGAATATGTTTGATTATTACCATGGTCTGGCAAGAATGCGACAACGAGGAGTGACGAGGGGATCTGGCCGATGATCGACGCTTAGAGGAAAGACGCCCAAATAATCAAATTGCTACTGGTACTATTGGGGTTGGAACTCTTCGCTGGCTTCCGACAGAGCGCTTATGGGAATGCCCCGAATGCTGTGAATCAATCAATCAGTCAGTCAATCAATCAATCAATCAATCATGTTTGATTATTTAGATGTGTGTGTGTGTGTGTGTGTGTGTGTGTGTAATTTGGGGTATTGTAAGAATGGGTGGTGTTGCCAAGTAGCAGGTCAGGTGTAATGATGTAAAATAGAAGTATCATCGGGTAGCGGAGTAGGGGTATCCCCTATCAAAGGAGAAGTAAGGCGCCTCCTTCCCTCAGCTAGCATACGGGACACCCTTGGGCAAAGTGGAGTACCTGTTTAGCCTCCGATCAGGGTTACGCTCCCGGGTAGGTGGAACCCGTTAGCTTTGAACAGCAATCCATCTAGGAGACGGAAAACTCCAAATATAAATCCCCAAGTTCAAGGTGGACCAGCGTGCTGAGGAACTGGATGGCCATGGGTTAACAGGTCGTGAACGTTGGACGTCTGACAGGCGTACGGGGCGGCACCAGGCGTATAGACTCCTGCGGGACATCCCCTGCCTCTTCCCTAGCAAGAAGGCAATGCTAGGGTGACCGTTTATTTCCTGCAGTATCCAAACTTTGCCTATGGATTTATTTAAACATGGAAATCGTCGCCGGAGCTACGGAGCACGTGCTCTGCGCTTGACACATCCCTCAGAGGCTAGCGAAGAGAGAGTGAGGAGGAGAAGACGAGGAAATGGTGTGAGACGACGGCATAGAAATAGGAGGGCAGGCGATAGGAGAACAAGACGAAAAGTGGAGAGACTAGGTTTCAACTATGTAAGAGTGGGATACTGGAATTGTCGCAGTGCCAGACAGAGAGGTCCTGTATTGGAGAGACTAATATATGATTTTGACGCCCTCATGCTCCAGGAGCTAAATACAGACAAATACCATTGCCCTGGGTACGCCAGTTATATAAACCCTACTGGGCAGAAGAGACATGGACAAGGTCTGCTGGTGAAGGAAGGAGTGAAGCATGTGGTACTCGACTTGAGCCAGTGGAATTACAGTGCAAGAGAGGTCCAGGGTATACAAATCGAGATTGGTGGCTTAAGTTGGAACATCATAAATGTATATGCCACAGTGGACTGTTTTGTCAGAAAGGAACATTGGGACTGGCTTAAGGAACTGGAGGAATTACCAGGTGATAGGCTACTCATATGTGGAGACTTCAATGCAAGGAACAGAGATTGGGACAGTAGTGGAGAAAACCGACAGGGAATTGCCCTTGCAGATGCCATGGGGGACTCCGAGGTGGTCTGCATAAATGATAGTAGGCCAATGGCAATGAGGCCTGGCGATGCAGACACAGCTATTGACTTGGCACTTGTCTCCCAGTCATCAGTCCTTGATGTAAAGTGGAATGTTTTGAATGACCATGGGAGTGATCACATGCCATGCTCAGTCCTGATCTCTAAACCCAGGAAAGGTAAAGCTGGAAGAGCGCGCAAGACCTTCCGGTATGAGTTGACCGATTGCCTTCTTGGACGCCTCAGACAAGGGGCATGCAACAGGACTGTTAAAACTCCCTTTTTGCAGCCCCCATGGTGGACCCCAGAAGTAGACCATGCTTGGAAAGCAAAGAGAGCTGCAGTGAAGCAGCTAAAGAAAGTGCGACAGACACTTCGAAGTTCACGAGAGGAAGTGGACACAGCGGAAAATGTCAAGAAAGACAAGGTGGACGTTTTCAAGCGCTGTGCTGCAGAGGCCAAAAAGGCAAAATGGGAATGTTTCATGAAGGAGATTGGAGGTGATAAAACACTGCAAAAATTCTGGAAACTGCACAGACAAATGCAGAGAAAAGATCGGCCGATGACAGTGGGAACAATCTATAGAGATGATGGTGTGCGCGTGGCAACAGACAAAGAGAAAGGGGAGGCGTTTCTCCAGAGATTTTTAGAGCAGACCAATCATAATGATGCGGACACCAGGGATGCAGTTAGAGAGGAGCTATCTGGCACCACGAAGAATATGCAGTATGAAGACATCATACTGGTGGAAGATGTTAAACACATTTTGAAAAAGGCAAAAGACACGGCACCAGTTCCCGATGGGGTCAGGTATGGCCACATGAAGGGTTTGAGCGAAGCAGACCTGGAGGAGATGACCGACTGCTTTAACCAGAGCATTAGGACAGCATCAGTACCGCAGGATTGGGTGCACAGCTATCTCATCCCTCTCCCAAAACCATTCAAGGATCAGTCATAGCTTAGCGGCTTTAGGATCATCACCCTTCAAAATACATTTGGGAAGGTGTTAGAGAAGATAGTCGCTGTTAAGCTGCAGGATTGCTTGGAAAGGGGGAAGATTCTTCCAAGAGGCATGGGGAGCTACAGGCCAGGAAAAGATACCTGGTCTAATGCAGCCACTTTTGCCTTTGATGTTTATGAGGGGTTCCAGAGTAGACAGGAAACGATGGCGGTAGCGCTTGATCTCGAGGATGCGTACAATGGAGTTCGATATGATATTTGATGACAGCACTGATGGAGAAGGGGGTCAATCCCTGATTGGTGAATGGATAGCAAGCCGTCCTGCACTCTCGTCGGGTTGCTCTCCGTCTGGGCGCATGGACCTCTGAGCCACATATGTTAACCCCGGGACTGCCACAGGGATCTGCAGTCTCAACTGTGCTCTTTAATGTGTATACGAGCAAGATTGCAAACCTAGAAGCACCAGGGGTTGGAAGAATACTAATATTTGCAGATGATATTCTTGCATATAGGCAGGGGAGAGATAGGGAGCAAACAGTCCAGGAGTTACAGGCGACAGTAGATAAAGTGATTGACTGGTGCACAGAAATGAGTGCTGTCATCCACCGGAAAAGGCGGCTGTTTTGTGGTGCTCTCTGGACAACAGGATTGTAAGAGCTGATGTCCCATGCCTCGCGATAGATGGTAGAAATGTCAGCAGAGAGAACAAACTGAAGTATCTGGGGATCACATTTGACAGGAGCCTATCCTTCAAGGACCATGTGGAGACGGTCGTGACAAGAACCCAAAAGGGACTCAATGCACTTAAAACTATGGCTGCAATGGACATAGAGCAGAGAATGCTTTTCACACTATACCAGCACTTGATCCTCTCAGTAATTGATTATGGATTAGGTCTGCTCACTGTCTCAGAGAGTCAGCTGGTGAAGTTAGAGCGCATACAGAACGAAGCTATGCGGGTCATTCTGGGATGCACTAGAGACACCCCAGTAGTGTGTATACGTTACATCCTTGGTCTGCGAGTGTTGCTGGTAGGCTCAAGGTGATGCAGGCGAAGGCATACCTCAGAGTAGCTGCAGACACAGACCACCCACTGCATGAGGCGCTGGACGCAGTAAGGGTCAGCGACTGATAAGAGGGAAATCATGGATGGCTCAGGCGGAGGATACGATCAGACAGGTGTGCCCCCTAGAGAACATTAGGAGTGAAGAGGAGTGGGTCAGAGTGCCAGCAGAGCAGTCAGACTTGTGCAGAGTTATAATCACATTAAGCCGGGAGTTGCAGGGACGTGGACAGCAGGGGCCACGGAAGTGGAAATCCAGCAACTAATTCAGGACAATGCTCACTCGAGTTATGTGATTATCTACACAGATGGTTCGGTGTCAAGAGGTGAGAGAAGTGGCTTGGGGTTCATAGCCCAAAGCTAATGGTCGATGTTTGGGGCAGGAGAGCCTGGCATATGATACCACAACATCCAGCTTAAGAATTGAAGTGGAGGTCCCCGCAAGCTCCGACGGGGGGACATTAGAGTATTACTTTGCATGACAGCTTCTGCAGCTTGTCTTGTTCCAGACGTAGGGTGTTCCTTTCCCCCAGAATAAAATAGACAGAAGGATCATGCTACATGGGCAAAACTTGGGCTCTAAATTTAGCCCCAAACTTTATGTATGGAGAGGATAACTCCATTTTAAAACGCAGTCTGTCAAGACGGCAAGATGCCAGTCAGTTATGTTAATAAAATGAATAATAGAAAAAAAAACATAATATATGCATTTCTCCAATTTTTTTTTAATTGTCAAACCATGGCAACATGTTCACAAAGCTGTGCCACGGTAAGCTCCCCCGTTTCCTTTCGTGCCAACTTTAATTTATTTAGAGTGCCCAAACCCAAGTCACTCGATGCCCAAACCCAAGTCCGCCAAATTCAAATACAACAATCAGTGAAAAAAAAAAGTTTTTTGTAATTTAAAATGTTTCCGATACACTAAATCCTTTTTATTTTGTGTAATGTCTGAACGCATTGTTTTTAAGTTTTAGATAAAATTTCCACCTGTATATTTCGTTTTAAAACAAAAATCCAATACTTTGAAGTTACAAAAATATTTAATAAAAAACATAAGCAGGGTTTTCAACATGTAAACAAGTAGTCCGATTTTTATTGACGCAGTCATTAAACATTTTAATGTTAACCTTCTCTTTTCTTTCCCCTTTTTTAATTTTTCAATATAGGGTGGGTGTTTGGTCACTACGCACACAGATTTTTAAGCCCAAAGGGTTAGGAGACTTCTCTATTCAAACATATTTTTTTACAAATGTAAAAAATAAAAATTTTAAATTTTAAAAGAGATCATGCATTGTATTTTAAATTTTTAAACAGCAAGCCATTGAAAATCGTTCCACGGCACGCTGGCCCCGGCCGTAAATTGC
>JACEFZ010011415.1:0-12094 GCA_014155875.1 Cepaea nemoralis
AACAGACAGACAGACAGACAGATAGATAGATAGATAGATATACAGACATATATATATATATATATATATATATATATATATATATATATATATATATATATATATATATATATAATAAAAAAGACAGACTGGCAAACAGACATATAAAACCACACATGCTAATATTTATCTAATATATTGACTTTAAGCAATACTGATGATTATGTTGATGATTATGTTGATGAGAATTGTGATGGTTATGTTGATGGTTATGTTGGTTTTTTTTTAAATTAATGATTATGAGTCTACTCGCATGTGTTTATGTTAACAATCTCTGGCTATAAGAACACACGGACGGAGTTAACAAAGTAGATGTAACATATGCGAATGCACAATTGTACTCACGCAGAACGGTCAGATGAATATGCTTCCTGAGCGGCACCTTGTCGGTGATCTGGCACTGGTATGTTCCTTCGTCATCTTTATGCACAGATTTGATAATCAGGTTCCAGTATGAAATCTACAACATTGAGAAATAACATTAATTTTATGTACAGACTTGATAATCTGGTTCCACTCCCGAATCTATAAAATACAAATATAACAGCAACATTCTGTTAAACTTGATTATCAAGTTCCAGTACGAAATCTACAACATAGAGAAATAACGCCAACTTTATGTACAGACTTGATAATTTGGTTCCAATAGGAAATCTACAGAATACAATAACATTATCAACTTCAAACTTGATTATTATAGTTCATTACGAAATATACAACATGGGAAATAACATCAACTTTATGTCAAACTTGATTATCATGGTCCGGTACGAAATTTACAACATGGAGAAATAACATCAACGTAATGTACTTTAATGTTTACTAACTTTCGCTTTGAAGGGATGTGAAAACGGGAATAGCTTTAAAATAATTGTATTAATTAAAAGTTCGATGTTTTATGAGATCATATACGGTAATTCAAAACAATCAGCGAGCCATTGAATATTGTACAGCGCGTCGCGCTTGGCAGACGTGCCGTAGGTTGCCGACTCCTGTTCTAGGCTGAGACACATGACCAGACATGAGATGCTTGATAGTGTGAATTTCGTCGATGACATTGCCATTCTGTCCGACACAAGAAATCAGCTGTAAGATGAAGTAATCACACTTGCTGGGAGGACTCAACAAGTAGGTGCAACAATTCTTTGGCGGAAAGTTAAAGATAATGATAGTAAATCGAACAAATCGTAACCCAATCTCCTGTGGGAAACAATATGAATTGGAAACAATTAGGTATATTTAGCTCCTGTGAAAAGAGGAGACATACTAAACACAGACACAATGCACATACTTTACAAGGAAATCCATCGTACACAGTTGAAAACAAAATGTGACTTATCCAAAATCAGAAGCAATCAATAAATATATAAAATGAAATAAGAAAAAAATAATAATAAGTGCAATAGAACACAAAGGACAGCCGACGTTTCGATTCGAAGAATCTTTGTCAAGGACAGGACAACACAAATAGATTTTTTTTTAAAAAAACGAAAAAAAAAAACAACAACAAAAAAAAAACACAAAATAAATTGACACAACTACTTGGTTCACATGTGGGAGCAGAAATAATGGTTTGAATCGGTTTATAAAGGCGCTCTTTTGGCTACAAAGTATACGTATAGATAGGCTGCCAGAGGGCCAGATAGGATTTGTGTTGCCAAAGATATGTGAAAAGTCCGATATGAATATACAGAGGTGTGTAGACAGTTAGGTATGCATATATAGAGGGAGGACAGCATAGTTATAAACAGTGTACACAGTTCGATATAAATAAATAGAGGCGTGTGAACAGTTGGATATGAATATATAGAGGGAAGATGGCATAGTTATGCAGTAGCGTCCACAACAGTATTGATATTGCTGGATGGAAACATCCCAGAGAGTTTTAAATTTTGAGCCTAATGGAGCTGTTTGAGAAGCAAGATTTCAATATAGTGACACATACGTCGTCGACTCCATTATGGTTAGAAGAATTAAAATGGTTGGGGACAGGTTTGTCAGCGTCCTGGTTAATATCTCTGAGGTGTTCCCTAAAGCGGTCGGCAAGGCGTCTGCTAATTTTACCAATATATTTCATGTCACATCGTTTGGGAAATTTCACTTCACGAGGGAAATCGTTCACATATTTAAGTATCAATGTAGACATGATCGGGGAACAGATAAAGATACTAAAATAATAATATAACAGGCAAATGGAGCTTTCTTTGCACTAAAAATGTGTGGAAGTCAAAAGAAATTAAACCTAGTACTTATACTGGAGCCTTGCCGTCTGAACAGACGATAGTTTATAACATTGTGCTTTAAAAAAGTATAATAACTACATCCCTTGGCGTTAGCGAATGTGACTGATTAGACCAATTAGCACTGTAAATGCTCGTCCACAATGGATACACGTAAAAACATGATCATTACAACCATCACGTACCATCTGACGTCCGACACGCTCAGTATGTGACCTATGTGCATAAAATATTTCACTATAATGTTACAACAGTTTTGCTGTATGCATTAGAAACACGAAGAAGGACTACAACAATTACTGAAAAAAAAAACAAAAAAAAAACATCATCAACAGGTGGTTGCACAGAATCATCATCATCACCATCACCACCATCATAATTATGAATATAATAATCATCATCATGTGCCCTGACAAATAGTCTAGTCGTTCACGTGTCTCCACAAATCACGATGCGATACCTTGTGATATGAATCAATTCTATTGACAATATTTCTCTATGCCACAGCATTAGGCCATCCAGCATAATTTCTCTGTCTGTCTGTGCCTCTTATATCATTGATCTTTACAGTTGCCACGATGTTTTCCAAGCCTTTCATTTCATGACCATTCATTAGTTTAGTTTAATTTAGTCGACGGATCAACATCACGGCACATGGGTGTAACCCATAAGTGCGCCGTTCTACTTCCTAACTCAAGCTTGAGTCCGGAGAATCTTAGCTCAGTGCCGGTTCACCAGCGATGATCCTGAACGCAGTAAGCGTCCATGTCTGACAATGGTAACATAATGTCGGCCAAAAATAGATCTTATTACATTTGCTTTAGTGTTTACTTACTACATACTTACTATTCTGCGACGGGGAATAAAGGACATAAGAAGACTCGATAAAAGGAATGAATATACTGACCTTTCCGTCAGCTGACCTGTGGTCCACCTGAATGTTGTTTTCCCTGACCCACGTAAAGGTACCCACAGTCATGAAATGGTCGTCCTTGGCGCCCAGCCGTCTCCAGGCAACCTGAAATATATAATACCAGAGCTATATTCTCAATTTTAAGAGATAAACTTCAGTATTAACAATCTTGAAAGTGAAATTTCTACACGGCATAAACAAGTTGTGTTGAAATGAGCAGACACAGATCTTCAGTGCCATCCTATTTTTATCTCTTTTGGGTACATCCGAATCTCATTGGGCATTGTTGCCGTTTGTGTAAGTACGTCGCTCAGACATGATTGATCATATTTTCTAAGAGAATTGTTTAGATTCGTTTTCATGCACAAAGAAGGTACAACGGGATCCGGGATGCTGTGCACGACGGAGAGATGGGATAGGGCATTGGGTGTCATGGATAAAGGAGACGAGATGGGACAAGGGACGTCATGCATGAAAGAGGCGGGATGGGACATGGCGTGTGATGCAAAAAGGAGAGGAGATGGGACATGGGTGTCATACGTAAAGGAGAGGCGAGATGGGACATGGGTGTCATGGATAAAGGCGAGGCGATGGGACATGGGGTGTCATGCATAAAAGAGAGAAGATAGGACACGGGGTATCATGCGTAAAGGAGGAGGAGATGAGACATTGGGTGTCATGTATAAAGGCGAGGAGATGCGACATGGGGTGTAATATATAAAGGGGAGGAGATGAGACATGGGGTATCATGTATAAAGGCGAGGAGATGCGACATGTGGTGTAATCTATAAAGGAGAGGAGATGAGACATGGGGTGTCATGTATAAAGGCGAGGAGATGCGACATGGGATGTCATGCATAAAGGCGAGGAGGTGGGACATGGGGTGTCATCTATAAAGGAGAGGAGGTGGGACACGGGGTGTCATGTATAAAGGCGAGGAGATGCGACATGGGGTGTCATCTATAAAGGAGAGGAGGTGGGACATGGGGTGTCATGCGTAAAGGAGAGGCGAGATGGGGCGTCATGGATAAAGGCGAGGTGATGGGACATTGGGTGTCATCTATAAAGGAGAAGCGATGGGACATGGGATGTCATGCATAAAGGAGAGGAGATGAGACATGGGGTGTCATGTATAAAGATGTGTATAAGAGACAGAAGGTGAGGAGATGAGACATGGGGTGTCATGTATAAAGGCGAGGAGATGAGACATGGGGTGTCATGGATAAAGCCGAGGCGATGGGACATGGGGTGTCATGTATAAAAGAGAGGAGATGAGACATGGGGTGTCATCTATTAGGAAAGAAGATGAGACATGGGATGTCATCTATAAAGGCGCGGCAATGGGACATGGGGTGTCATCTACAAAGCAGAGGAGATGGGACATGGGGTGCCATCTATAAAGGAGAGGAGATGAGACATGGGGTGTCATCTATAAAGGCGAGGTGATGAGACATGGGATGCAATCTATAAAGGAGAGGAGATGGGACATGGGATGTTATGCATAAAGGCGAGGAGATTAGACATGGGGTGTCAACTATAAAGGAGAGGTGATGAGACATAGGGTGTCATGTATAAAGGCGAGGAGATTAGACATGGGGTGTCATCTATAAAGGAGAGGTGATGAGACATGGGGTGTCATGTATAAAGACGAGGTGATGAGTCATGGGGTGTCATGTTTAAAGGAGAGGAGATGAGACATGGGTTGTCATGTATAAAGGAGAGGAGATGAGACATGGGGTGTCATGTATAAAGAAGAGGAGATGAGACATGCGGTGTCATGTGTAAAGGAGAGGAGATGAGACATGGGGTGTCATGTATAAAGGCGAGGAGATTAGACATGGGGTGTCATCTATAAAGGAGAGGTGATGAGACATGGGGTGTCATGTATAAAGACGAGATGATGAGACATGGGGTGTCATCTATAAAGGAGAGGTGATGAGACATGGGGTGTCATGTATAAAGGCGAGGAGATGAGACATGGGGTGTCATGTATAAAGGCGAGGAGATGAGACATGGGGTGTCATGTATAAAGGAGAGGAGATGAGACATGGGGTGTCATGTATAAAGGAGAGGAGATGAGACATGGGGTGTCATGTATAAAGGCGAGGAGATGAGACATGGGGTGTCATCTATAAAGGAGAGGTGATGAGACATGGGGTGTCATGTATAAAGGAGAGGTGATGAGACATGGGGTGTCATCTATAAAGGAGAGGAGATGAGACATGGGGTGTCATCTATAAAGGAGAGGTGATGAGACATGGGGTGTCATGTATAAAGGAGAGGAGATGAGACATGGGGTGTCATGTATAAAGGAGAGGAGATGAGACATGGGGTGTCATGTATAAAGGAGAGGAGATGAGACATGGGGTGTCATGTATAAAGGCGAGGAGATTAGACATGGGGTGTCATCTATAAAGGAGAGGTGATGAGACATGGGGTGTCGTGTATAAAGACGAGATGATGAGACATGGGGTGTCATCTATAAAGGAGAGGTGATGAGACATGGGATGTCATGTATAAAGGCGAGGAGATGAGACATGGGGTGTCATATATAAAGGAGAGTTGATGAGACATGGGATGTCATGTATAAAGTCGAGGAGATGAGACACGGGGTGTCATCTATAAAGGAGAGGTGATGAGACATAGGGTGTCATGTATAAAGGCGAGGAGATTAGAAATGGGGTGTCATCTATAAAGGAGAGGTGATGAGACATGGGGCGTAATGTATAAAGACGAGATGATGAGACATGAGGTGTCATGTATAAAGGAGAGGAGATGAGACATGGGGTGTCATGTATAAAGGAGAGGTGATGAGACATGGGGTGTCATGTATAAAGGAGAGGAGATGAGACATGGGGTGTCATGTATAAAGGAGAGGAAATGAGACATTGGGTGTCATGTATAAAGGAGAGGAGATGAGACATGGGGTGTCATGTATAAAGGCGAGGAGATGAGACATGGGGTGTCATCTATAAAGGAGAGGTGATGAGACATGGGGTGTCATGTATAAAGGAGAGGTGATGAGACCTGGGGTGTCATCTATAAAGGAGAGGAGATGAGACATTGGGTGTCATCTATAAAGGGGAGGTGATGAGACATGGGGTGTCATGTATAAAGGAGAGGAGATGAGACATGGGGTGTAATGTATAAAGGAGAGGAGATGAGACATGGGGTGTCATGTATAAAGGAGAGGAGATGAGACATGGGGTGTCATGTATAAAGGCGAGGAGATTAGACATGGGGTGTCATCTATAAAGGAGAGGTGATGAGACATGGGGTGTCGTGTATAAAGACGAGGTGATGAGACATGGGATGTCATCTATAAAGGAAAGGTGATGAGACATGGGATGTCATGTATAAAGGCGAGGAGATGATACATGGGGTGTCATCTATAAAGGAGAGGTGATGAGACATAGGGTGTCATGTATAAAGGCGAGGAGATTAGACATGGGGTGTCATCTATAAAGGAGAGGTGATGAGAAATGGGGCGTAATGTATAAAGACGAGTTGATAAGACATGGGGTGTCATGTATAAAGGAGAGGAGATGAGACATGGGGTGTCATGTATAAAGGAGAGGTGATGAGACATGGGGTGTCATGTATAAAGGAGAGGAGATGAGACATGGGGTGTCATGTATGAAGGAGAGGCAATGAGACATGGGGTGTCATGTATAAAGGAGAGGAGATGAGACATGGGGTGTCATGTATAAAGGAGAGGAGATGAGACATAGGGTGTCATCTATAAAGGAGAGGAGATGAGACATGGGGTGTCATCTATAAAGGAGAGGTGATGAGACATGGGGTGTCATGTATAAAGGAGAGGAGATGAGACATGGGGTGTCATGTATAAAGGAGAGGAGATGAGACATGGGGTGTCATGTATAAAGGAGAGGAGATGAGACATGGGGTGTCATGTATAAAGGCGAGGAGATTAGACATGGGGTGTCATCTATAAAGGAGAGGTGATGAGACATGGGGTGTCGTGTATAAAGACGAGATGATGAGACATGGGGTGTCATCTATAAAGGAGAGGTGATGAGACATGGGATGTCATGTATAAAGGCGAGGAGATGAGACATGGGGTGTCATCTATAAAGGAGAGGTGATGAGACATGGGATGTCATGTATAAAGGCGAGGAGATGAGACATGGGGTGTCATCTATAAAGGAGAGGTGATGAGACATAGGGTGTCATGTATAAAGGCGAGGAGATTAGAAATGGGGTGTCATCTATAAAGGAGAGGTGATGAGACCTGGGGCGTAATGTATAAAGACGAGGTGATGAGACATGGAGTGTCATGTATAAAGGAGAGGAGATGAGACATGGGGTGTCATGTATAAAGACGAGGTGATGAGACATGGGGTGTCATGTATAAAGGAGAGGAGATGAGACATGGGGTGTCATGTATAAAGGAGAGGAAATGAGACATTGGGTGTCATGTATAAAGGAGAGGAGATGAGACATGGGGTGTCATGTATAAGGCGAGGAGATGAGACATGGGGGGTCATCTATAAAGGAGAGGTGAGAGACATGGGTGTCATGTATAAAATAGAGGAGAGGACATGGGGTGCCATCTATAAAAAAGAGGTGTGAGACATTGGGTGTCATCTATAAAGGAGAGGAGATGCGAAGGGGGGTCATCTTAAAGGAGAGGTAATGAGACATGGGGTGTCATCTAAAGTAGAGGAGATGAGACATGGGGTGTCACTATAAAAGAGAGGAGATGAGACATGGGGGTGTCATTATAAAGGAGAGGAGATGAGACATTGGGGGTCATCTATAAAGGGGAGGGGGATTATATAGGGGGGTCATCTATAAAGGAGAGGTGATGAGACATGGGGGTATGTATAAAGGAGAGGAGATGAGACATGGGGTGTCATGTATAAAAGGGGAGGGGTGGGGGGCGGGGTGTGTCATGCGTAAAGGAGAGGCGAGATGGGGTGTCATGGATAAAAGCGAGGTGATGGGACATGGGGGTCATCTATAAAGGAGAGGCGATGGGACATGGGATGTCATGGATAAAGGAGAGGAGATGAAACATGGGATGTCATGCATAAAGGAGAGGAGGTGGGACATGGGGTGTCATGCGTAAAGGAGAGGCGAGATTGGGTGTCATGGATAAAGGCGAGGTGTTTGGACATGGGGTGCCATCTATAAAAGAGAGGTGATGAGACATGGGGTGTCATCTATAAAGGCGAGGTGATGAGACATGGGGTGTAATCTATAAAGGAGATGAGATGAGACATGGGGTGTCATGTATAAAGGCGAGGTGATGGGACATGGGGTGTCATCTATAAAGGCGAGGTGATGAGACATGGGGTGTAATCTATAAAGGAGAGGAGATGAGACATGGGGTGTCATGTATAAAGGCGAGGTGATGGGACATGGGGTGTCATCTATAAACGCGAGGTGATGAGACATGGGGTGTCATCTATAAAGGCGAGGTGATAAGACATGGGGTGTCAACTATAAAGGAGAGGAGATGAGACATGGGGTGTCATTTATAAAGGAGAGGCGATGGGACTTGGGATGCCAACATAAAGTAGAGGAGATGGGACATAAGGTGTCATGCATAAAGGAGAGGCGATGGGATTTGGGATGCCAACTTAAAGTAGAGGAGATGACATAAGGTGTTATGCATAAAGGAGAGGCGATGGGACATGGGGTGTCATGCATTTAGGAGAAGTGAGACACACAAGTTAACAGCTTCAATCACGTTTGCAAGTTGACTTGTAATATTACGCAAACAGAACAGATGAAAATCATTCGGCAGTCATGAACCAACAGGGCCGACACCCTAGAGTGGTAAAAAATCAAATAGGCCGAAAAATTCACACAAACTAGAGGTCTGCTGCTGAAATGAGAAGCTTACTGGTCTGATTACTCGTGTTGCGGACATGTCGTTTCTATTACTTGGTTAAATTTCGAACGCTGACGAATAGACATGGCTTCCAACTTGTAATTTAAACGTAAGTGAATTTATGTACATTTTCCCTCAAATGCTTGACCAACTAGCAAGGAAATCAACCCCTAAATATTTCTCATTGTTTGAGTATTTAAATATAAAATGATAAATCCGATAAATGTTAAAAACTAAGTTAGATAAATGTTAAAAACTAGGTCCGATAAATGTTAAAAACTAAGTTAGATAAATGTTAAAAACTAGGTCCGATAAATGTTAAAAACTAAGTTAGATAAATGTTAAAAACTAGGTCAGAGACAGCCACATTAATGAGAGAAAAATATTGATGAAATAATGAAATATGTACAGATATCGATTATATCATATACACATAAAGCAGTGGTGAGTAGGTGATATATTTGGCTCGGCATTGAAAACACTCACAGACAGACAGCTATATGCTATCGTAGATGTATCAAAGATTGATGAAGGCAAGTAGGCAGGCAGATACATACATTGAGAGATAGATAGACTGACAGACGGACGGGCAGATGGATGCATGGAGGGACGTACGGACAGATGGATAGATATACGGATGGATGAATAGACAGACAGACAGACAGACAGGTAGGCAGACAGACTGACAGACAGACAGACAGACAGACAGACCGACCGACCGACCGACCGACCGACCGACAGATAGATAGATAGATAGATAGATAGATAGATAGATAGATAGATAGATAGATAGATAGATAGATAGATAGATAGATAGATAGATGAGTAAATTTATTAATGGCATCATTATTCATTCATTCATTCATTCATTCATTCATTCATTCATGCATTCATTCATTCATTCATTCATTCATTTATTCATTCAGTAACATGTCCTTTGCAGAACCATAACAACTTTCTAGAAAACCTATCGATCATAAGCAAGATGTCCCTCGTCCGATACACCCACCTGGAGATCATCCGCCACACCCTACACCCATATTCTCTTTAGCCTTCCTCTTCCTCTCTTTCCAGGCATATACCCCTTCATTATTGTTTTCTCCAAACTGTCGTGACGTTTGAAGTGACCAAAATATTTCAATTTCCATCAGCGGATGGATTAATGGATGCATGCCAAGCGATTTCCCAGTACCCATTCTATTTAGGTCGACCTGGGAACCCAGATCAAGATTTAAAACTCCGAATCTGCCCTTGTCTTTGCAGAAAGATGCCTAATTAAAAGCTGTCAACTCTAAAAACAAAACCGCCAAAGCTCAGAAATAGTGCCACGAAACAATACAGAAGATTTGTTTGTGTATCTGTCAGAACCAGGTCATTTATCCCGCAGAAATCCCGTTATCTGTTTGCTGGAGTCCCCAGCACATCTGTTCTTCCATTGCAGTGATGGAGAGCTCTTTAAACAGAACCACAGACAAGAAAGCCGCTTGGACACCAGGGCGTTCGTTAATCAGGCACAACTCTTTTCAAGTTCCATTGGGAAAATCGTCTGCAGATTTCCATTTCCGAATGGTATCTGGCTTTGTCGAGTGTCGACGCCAGCAAACTTTCATCGCTAAAAGTGGGTTAGCGTCTTAATTATCTGAAGCTGTTAGCGCAAAGTAGACAAATGACACGAGGGGTACGCTAACAGGTATGTCATCCAAAATAGCTGGCCTGTCTGTGTGGGTTAATTATTCATAAGTGGAATGTGTACCTACGTCAGCTAGAAGTCTGCAGTAGGTATGGGGGAAGGAAGGTCATATCTATAATGTTATTGGCGTATTTAGTTGTCGCGTTGGCTGTATGATCTATTTTACTTCACATAAGTAGCACCTGTGGCTTTGGTGATAGCGAAGCACAATTTCATAATTCCACGACTTAGAGAGTCCAGAATTAGCCGCGGTTGGAAGCCGACCGCGTTGAATTAAAGTAGTAGTAAATCACATACAGACAATAAATGCTGGAGCTGATTGCAACATCCTGTAAAAGATAACTATTTCGCCCTCCTTATAACATATTCTGCGATGCCTACAATCTAGTCTGTCATTCCTATAGCCTATTTTACAGCTCCGACAAAGTATTCTACCATATGTATAATCTATTTCACCAATCCTAAAACCTATTCTACCATATGTACAATCTATTTCAACACTCCTACAACCTACTCTACCATATCTAAAATCTGTTTCACCAATCCTACAAACAATTCTACAAACAGTTCTACAATGCCTACAATCTATTTCACCATGGCTACAATCTTTGACTCCTTCCAGCTCTCGTGTTCTCAACGTGCTCCCCATGATTGTCTCCAGTAAGTTGTTATGTCGTTTTAAGTGACCAATCATCTTCTTACAGTCCATGCTGTGTGCCGTTGGTGATCGTGTCTGTCCCCATCCTTCTGTTTTGCGAATGGCTTATCATTTCTGATACTGATGTTTCTCCATGCTATGATATCAACTGTTTAACACCTTTTCTCTTGGTCTCCCTCTGCTTCTCCTCCCCTCCAAATTCACCGCTGTCACGATGTACTCCAGTTTACCCCTATAATGTCATGATTAAAAATTGTGGACAGTCTTCATCTGATGCGAAACGGACAGCGTGATACTATTTCCATTCATACCCCGTTTGGAATGCTGAGGGGCTGGTGTCTCGTGGTCGGGGTTTATACTGACCAAGCCCTCTTTTCTCTCTGCCGCGGATCGAAACTGCGGAACTCACTACCGTGTTTCTCCGAAAATAAGATCGGGTCTTATATTAATTTTAGCTTCCAAAAATGCACTAGGGCTTATTTTCGGGGATTCTTCTTCTTCTTCTTCTTCTTCTTCTTCTTCTTCTCCTCTTCTTCTTCTGATTATTATTATTATTATTATTATTATTATTTTTATTATTTTTTTTTTCAGATATAAAAATCTTCATTTATTCAAATACAGTCATGTCATCCTCTTCTGGTACACCGTATTAACTCTCAAAATCCAGAATTACTTCTGATTAATTTTGCCGGTT
>JACEFZ010011416.1:2500-12230 GCA_014155875.1 Cepaea nemoralis
ATACCAATAGGAGATCTACTTAACCCACAACACACTTTCATGCCAGGTTGATCAATAAGGCTAAGAATGTGAACACAAATCTTTACAAATAAAAATTCACAAATATTTTCCCAGCGAACTAAATCACATACCTGTTGTCAATTTACTATGTAAAATGGGACGCTTCAGCTCGCCATTACACTCTTGGACAATAAACACCTTCAAATTAATATCCTGTGTGGGTAAAACTGTGGTCAGTCGCTATTTGTGGCTAACTCAGTCACTGGATTATTAATCTGAGCCAGAGATGGACCCTAATATAAATTATCTTTGAGGTTGAATGAGGCAGGTGTAATGGTACAATTGAATCGATGCTTCTTGCAATTTTTAATGTTTGATCCATTCAGTGATACTGTTAAACTTGTTGAAAATAAATTATGTATGAATGAGAATAAATGCAGTATGAAAGAATCTCTATTGAAAAATTTAAGTATGTCTGAGAGCATATGATTACTCCGCCATCATCATTATCAAGTAATGTGTAGGTAATTGCACCATGCCATGAATGTAGTATTATCATTGGAGCGCATACAGAATGCGGCCATACGGGTGATCCTGGGGTGCACAAAGGACACACCAGTTATATGCATGAGGCATATACTGGCGCTACTAACAATGGCGGATAGACATAGGGCCCTTCAAGCCAAATGTTACCTGAGAGTTGCTGCAGATAAGGATCACCCCCTGCATGAAGCCATTGATATGGTCAAGGATCATAGACTAAGCCATTGATATGGTCAAGGATCATAGACTAAGACGAGGCAGGTCCTGGATGGCACAGGCAGAAATATCTATACGTCAGGTGTGTGATCTAGAGACCATCAATCGTGAAAAAGAGTGGGTTGAAGTTCCAGAAGACATGACCGACTGGCAGAATGTAATAGTAGCACTGGATCGTGAGTGCAGAGAATAGGCAGCGGGCCGCACAGAGTTTGAGGTGCAACAACATATCCAGAGTAATACACATTGAGGTGACATTGTGATCTATACTGATGGGTCAGTGGTTTCATTGCGAAGGCTAATGGACGATTTTTGGAAAAGGAGAGTACGGCATATGAGGCTACTACCTCCAGCATGATAATAGAAGTGGAATGTAAAATGTGAGTATGAAATGTAAGTAGAAAATGACTGAGTACATTTATTTCTGCCCCGGATAAATATGGACATTATCTGCTTCGTACTGGAGAAGAATAACCGACAGCAACACCTAAGGATAAAGGACTATAATTAAATAATTAGTTTAATTATTAGTACTAATTGTGCTTTATATTTTTATGTGGTTTCTTCATGCCACGGATGTATAAAGTCAGTAGCTTTTTTTCACTGAATGGTATAACCCAATAGTGGTTGTTGTTTTGGTTGAATATTCTGACACCATCTCATTAATATTTTTAAATTTGAGAATTGTAACTGGTGTCAGAAACAATTGTTTTATATGTTTAGTTTCCCCGAACTTAGACCATTGTTTGCTTTACTGATGTAAAGTGGGTCAAAGATGTAGAACCAATTTGTGGTTGTTGTGTTGTTTGTAATAACATTGTTTTTCTTGGGACAGCGGGGTTAATGTATTTTTTTTAAATTGAAAATCATTCTCATGCCTGTTCTTGAAATTCAGTGTGGTCATTACAATTATCTATATTTAACTACAGATCTTGATTTAATGCCTGAACTGTTTGTCCAAAAATGTTGATGTTTACGTCAATTAAATGTTGATGTTTGTTCAACAGTGGTTGTTTTTATATGTTGTAAACAATCAATGTCTTCTAGCACTATATTAAATTTAAAGGGTGATGAAGTGGGAGGGGAAACCTACACACAGATACCTTTGTTTCAAGGATTGAAGTGTTTTTCGCCTTGTATTTGTGGTAAATTTCCCTGATCACCTTGCATCCTGAAGTGAGAAGAGAATCAAACCTAAATCCCCTAGACATAAATGAGTCAATATACTCTTAGGTTAAAATCCACATCCCTAAAAAGTTATGTAAAGCTGTATGCATTTATAGGCGCGCGCGCGCGCACACACACACACACACACACACACACACGTACATATTGTGTACAATATTCGTTTTTTGGTGTGTGTGTGTGTGTGTGTGTGTGTGTGTGTGTGTGTATACGAGAGTAAGTTAATAAGTAAATCACAAATGGCTGTAGATAAATAACTAAATATGATAACAACTTGAAACCAGTTTATTTGTATACATACATTGCCCAATTATTTCTCAACATAATTTTCACTAACATTGATGAACTTATCCCATAGTTTTATCAGTTCTCCCAAACCAGCTGCACAGACCTGCGTGCTCTGTTTTCTCAACCACGTTTTCACTTCACATTCAACTTCTCCGTCATTCGCGAAATGTCTCACGCCAAGATGGATTTTCAGTGGACTTAGCCCCTTGCGATTTCCAGTAAAGCGGTGCATAGTTGGGTAGAAAAAGTTACGAGGGTGAGTCAATAAGTAAGTCACACAGTTCTGTGTTATGGCAGGCAAATGAGAACAGGGCACGCAGTTCTATGCAGCCGGTTTGGGATGGCTGATAAAACTATGGGATAAGTGCATCAATGTTGGTGGAAATTATGTTGAGAAATAAAGGGACAATGTATGTATAAAAATAAACTGGTTTCGAGTTGTTATCATCTTTAGTTATTTTTCCACAACCATTGTGACTTACCTATTAACATACTTTTGTAGAATATATATGTTACTAAGTCAGTAGTCTTTGAAGTAGAGCGTCTGAGTGGTTATACATATTCGATTTAATTATAATAAGCAGTAATAGAATGCCATTTGTGTGCTGGATTTCCTTAGATCAGTGTGCTTTGTCGATCTCAGTATAGGGAATTATAGTATGCAAAGACAGAAAGCCCATGCTATTTTAGGTTTTCTGTATGAGACATGTATAGGCCATCAAGGAATAGAACATGAACAAACGTTAGATTTATAAACTTGTCTTGAAGGATTATTCACCCCTTCTCGCCAACGTCATTCGCAGAGTCGACACCCTGATCAATCTTTGCCGTAGTCAAGATTCTTGACTGGGCTAACTCACCACTCACACCTATACAACCGAGTGTGGTCTACATACCACTATCCAGACTGTCATAGAACACTTCAGTCTACCAGAGGAGGAGGAACCGAGAAAAGATTTGTAGCACCCGCTTATATTAGAAGTCATGACCTGTTCTGGGACCTTTAGAAATCGTACGTCTAGAATTGCGAGCCATTTAGTCACTTCTTCTGCAGTAGTTAGACTCTCTATTCTTGGGACGTCTTTTTGTATCTACTTTGATCCATTCTCTATCTTAGTAGAATACGCTATGCTACATAGAGAGAGGTGGTCGTGCGACTGTGGGACCAGGTGGGGAAGGTGGAGGAACATATTGAGAACCCGTATGTGGAAAAGATGAGATTGCGGGGGATTGGCAGGGGTTCTGGTAGAATCTCAAAACTGAGAGGGAAGACCAGGAGAACTTTCAATCAGATAGCGGTGGGAACGATTAGTAGTGGGATTCTTCGCTAGCTGTTGAACGAGGGAACGGAGCGCGTATTGGAATACCCTGTGTGCAGTGATGTCAGTTCTTAGCTCAGCTCAACTCATATTATCATATTTTTATAGAAATGTATTTGTTGTATTCGTGAATATAAAAGAAAACACACAGTGCATCTTATATACACACTATTTTGAACGAAATAAAATTTAAAACAACCAAAACAAAACTGCTGAGAAAGATATATACTTATGCACACACACACACACAAAACACACACCAAAAAACACGCACGCACGCACACACACACACACACACACACACACACACACACACACACATTAAAGTCTTTTTCAGGACTATGCAATCAACCCCAGGTTGAATTTCTAGGCAGTTTTACCTTCACTAGTTTGCTGCTGCTTTCTGAACGAGAAGTCAATGTTTAAATCCACCTTAATGTCAGTGTATAGACTGAACGGCCTATCCTGGCATCTGCTCACCAACGGTTTTAGTGCCAGCGTTCTTATCTTTTCGGTCATGTCGAAGTGTGTGTGTGTGTGTGTGTGTGTGTGTGTGTGTGCGCGCGCGCGCGTGAATGATTGTGTATGGTGTCTGTGTGTGTGTGTGTGTGTGTGTGGTGTGTGTGTATACAAACATTTCAACGAAATCGCCATAATTATCCCAGTTTAGACAAACAAAGGCAGTAAGAGAGGCTGCACACAATACACAAGGCATTTCCCTTTTGAGTCATACTGGAAAAATATTCTGCAAAATGCTACAGAAAAGACTACGACCTACAATAGAACCCAGCTAGACGAAACACAACTTGGATTTAGGAAAAACAAAAGACGCACAGATGCTGTCTTTGCTTTTAGACAACTAATAGAAAAATCAATTGAATTTAATGAAATACTCTACTTAGCCTTTGCCGACCAAGGAAAAGCATTTGATAGAGTAGATAGAAATAAGATGCGTGAAATCCTTAAACGATATGGAGTAAGTGTACATCTAATAAATTTATTCACAAGTTTACACAACAACAGTGAATGCATAGTGAGAACAAATGGAGGACACTCAGAACCCTTTACCATAAGATCCTGAGTACAGCAATGTTGTGTCATGTCCCCCCCCCCCCCCCCCTCTTGTTCATAACCTATATTGACATCATATGTAAAGAAGCCAGCCAAAGAGAGACCGTAACAACATCGCATGACGAACAGAACACAGGTCACAGATGAAGAACCAATGGCAAATTACACCATTAAAGAACTTCTATTTGCGGACGATCAAGCACTAATAGCAAAATCGGAATCATAAATAGGCTAAGCGAAGTGTGTAAGGAGCATAGCGTGAAAATTAGCATCAGTAAAAAACAGAAGGAACGACTATAACCAAAGAAAGAAAAAACAACAAAGATGTATCTAAAAGAACATACCTTGAAATAGTACAGATCTTTAAGTAGTTAGGAGTATAATATCTCAAATGGCACATCAGAAGACGAGATGGAAATTAGATGCTATAAAGCAAATCAAACCCATTGGACAAATGGTACCAATACTAAAGAACAAACACGTATTAATAGATACTAAAAGGCACGCTGCAACACAATCTTCCTACCAACTCTATGCTACTCTATGCTGGACAATGACAGAAAAAGAGAAAAGAAAAATTGCAACAACGGAAATGAGATTCCTGAGAAGAATACCAAATGTATCAAGAAGAGATAAAATCAGAAATGACGAAATCAGAACTAAAGTGGGAGTTATAGCAGCGCTAGATTTCACCAGAAAACAGAAAGTTAAATGGTTTGGCCATATAGCTTGGCTACCAAACAACAGTATACCCCAACAAGCAATGATGTACAGACACACGGAACCAGAAGAAGAGATCGTACATGTAAACGTTGAACAGTGGAAATAACATAATCCATGGGAATCACGATAAATGAAGCCCATAAACGAGCACTCTCCCTCTGTTTATGATTCACCTCGACACCGCAAGGTACAAAAGGAAAAAAAAGATGAGATGAGAACTTAATGAAGTAATCACTTCACTCGTACCATTTTATTCACTTCATTCTTCTTATCTTCAAATATGTATTTTTTATTCATTTCTCTCGCTCTCATTATTATTCTCTTCGCCTCTCTTTATGTTTCTGCATTTTGTTTCTTTCTAATTTTGTTATCTTTCCTGAATTTTGTCAATCAATTTCCTGAAATGTTCACACATGTCTTTATGTAGTTCATGTTTTTCTGTTTAATAATTCTATCACCATTTGCAAAAAAACATTATATCACCATTTTTAAGCACAGCTACGGGTGATTTGCTGACAGCCTTGCGTTGGTATTTTATGAAATGATGTGGGTACCGGTCGTTCAGAAAGCGATGGCAAACTACTGAACGTAAACTTGCCCAGGAATCAAGAACAGCCAAATAATGTTGGGGTTGACAGTTACACCCTGTAAAGGATATGCAACTAACTAACATCGCCATTTGCATCTTGTTACAGTTGAACTTTGACATCAACTCCCTATAGTTAGTTAGTTAGTCGAGGTTCCAACTTCACGGCAACGGGTCGCCCCCAATATGCTTTGTTCCTGTGCCAGTGAATATCACACAAAATGCTCACCACTGTCCAATGTGAAAAGTGGAATAGGCAGGAGTCTCGACAATCCAACGGCCCGCACGGATACACTGTGCATAATGCCTCCGCCAGAATGCCAACACAAAATTAATCCACGAAAACCACAGTTCATCGTCGATGGACTCGGCAGTCACCAGAAAGACCTCATTGTCCCGGGTTTTCTCACATGGCTCGGTCTTTTACCGCAGGGCGACCCGCCGAAATTGTCGCATAAAGCACGAACTCCGCAGCTTCAGCGCCGACTCCCGGGAGTCTCCTGAAAAAATGCATTCGTGAACCGAAAAGGCAACTCAGTCAATTCAGGAACACCCGGTAGCCATTGTTCCGACCATGCACAGGACAGATTTAAAAGCATTCCCCACGAATTTCACAGCTCACAGTGTCGCCCACGCACTCACTCAGTAGCAGAGCGACGGAACCATATACTACCAGTCCAACATGAGGAAAATGCGATTGCAAACCGTAGCTGCAAGCATAAACACGCGACAAGCCTTAACGGTTCAACGCCTAACCGCCATGCTAGCGACGGGAAGTCCTACATCAACTCCCCATGATATCATCATTATGTGCCATGCCGATAAGCTTTGGCGATCATGTTTTGCCATCGTACACGATCACCAGAGTCGTCGATCAGCTCCTTGTTCTTGTTTCTACCACGCCATGTGGTCAAGCCACTCACAGATTCACTTCTCTGCCTTCCCGTGTTTTTCCACTTCAATCTTGCCAGCTGTCACCAAGTTCTTCAGTTTATTTCTTCTCATAACGTGTCAAAAACATGGTGACTGTCTACGTCTAATTTCTCTAACCAGTTTATGGTTTTCTTCTGATTCTTGTGGGACTTGCTCATTGGATTTTCTGTCTTTCCATTTTATTCTTTGAATAGACCTCAGAAACCATTTTTCCACTGCGATTAGATGTTTTTCAGCTTGTTTGTTCATTGTCCACGTCTCACATCTATACAAAAATAAGGTTCTATGTAGCACCTCAATACTGTTTTTCTCATTGCAATTGACATCTTTGCATTGATCAGTATGTTTTCCATCTTGCAAAAGGCTCCCTTCGCCGTGGCGATTCTTGTTCAAATCTCTCCAAGGTACCTCCCATCAGATGTTATGACTGTTCCGAGATAGTTGTGCCAATTCACTTGTGAATATTCTCATTTACAGGCATGTTACATTGTAGTATTTCTTCTTTCCTAGTGACGAACATAATCTGTGTCTTCTTACAATTTAATTCTAACCCTAGTTGTTCACTGTGTGCAACAAGCGCATCTACTAAATGTTGTAGATCCTGTTCATTGTCTGCATTTATTATTGTATAATCCGCATATCTAATGTCATTGATGTTATGTCCCCCCAATGGTGATTCCTGTCATATCTTTTACATTTCTAATATTATGTTCACTGTATAGGGGGAAAAGACGAGGATACATTATGCATTCCTGTCGCACACCTCCCTTTAATATGCTCATATCGACCTACTCCATTATCAATCTTTGTGGCACCTTGTTGTTTCCAATACATATTGTTTAAAAAGTCGCTTAAAAGTCGACAGGGTCGACTTCATCGCACCGGGTTTTATCTCATATCGCTCGTCTCTTTCCACAGCACGGAAAGCGTCGCATAAAGCACGAACTCCGTAGCTTTTAGCGACGACCCACAGGAGTCTCAGAAACATTTAACTCGTAAACCGAAGGACGCGGCCCGGAATCGAACCCACAACCTTCGGAGCACGAGTCAAACGGCTTGACCACTTCGCCACAGAGACTCCCTTGCCACACAATTTAATTGAGCGTACGGAAGGACAGGTTCTGGCACTGTTGGTGTGACGATATGTGTTGTTCTGTATCTGTCATGTGGTCAAGCCATCCAAAGATTCACTTCTCTGCCTTCCCATGTTTTTCCATCTCAATCTTGCCAGTTGTCATCAAGGTATTCAGTTTATTTATTTTTTCTCATAACGTGTCAAAAACATTATGACTGTCTACGTATAATTTCTCCAATCAGTTGTCATTTGTTTTTTATAGGACTTATTCATTGGGTTTTCTGTCTGTCCATATTATTTGTTTTCATTTTTCTCAGAAACCACATTTCCACTGCCATCATATGTTTTCTCAGCTTGTCAGCTCACTGTCAATGTTTCACTTCTATACAAAAGTACAGGTTCTATATAGCACTTCAACATTCTTTTTATTCGTTGCAGTATCATCTTTGTAATACACACTTCTTATGCTCAATGTTCAATATTATTTTGCTTTTGGCACAATTCGCAAGAATCATTTGTAGGAAAATAGCCCCCCAAGTTGTAGCCCCAGTAAGAAATTATTCTATATTTAAATAAAAGTTAGTAGCAAATCCCTTCCAGGACGTTGCAGTCAACCCCAGCATTTATTGGCTGTTTGTGATGTAAGGCAATTTTAGTTCAGCAGTTTGCCACTGTTTTCACAATGGCCGACATCTCATGCCATCTAAATCAATGCAAAGCAGTCTGCTTCCAAATGGCTTGCGGATTATATCAAACACTCGACTCTTTATGTCGGGGAATTGTGGAACTGCGTGCTTCACTTTCCCCTAAGATACAGCGCATGTTATTTTCCATTTCAACGAACGCAAAATCGTGAACATTGAAATTTTTATATTCCATTCTTTTCTTAAAGAGGCTAATGAAACTAGAAAATTATATACAATAATAAGAAAGAAGCAAACAGCTTTTTTTTTTAATTATTGGTCATGTGATGAGAAGAGAGGCATTGGAGAACATCATGACAACTGGAAAGATCGAGGGGAAGAGAGGCAGAAGCAGACCAAGAGAAATGATGATGGATGGATTGAGACGGTGGCATGGAGGAATATCAACAGCGGAGTTGATCAAGAAAACGAAAGACCGAGATCTGTGGAGAGTGTCACGAAAACACCGTGAGTAACCAGTTGATGCCAATAACGGCATTCTGATTAAACGGGATGATTTCACAGCCACAACTATTTTAACTAACAGAGAAAACAAATCAGATGTCAACCTTCACAGGTCGGGCAAAATTAACAGCTGCAGATGTGTAGGGGAAGTGAGTGAGCTGAATCATACATCGCTTTGACAGTTCATAAACAGGTTGGATTGAGAGCGGAAGTACTCAGCTCGGAAGAAAACAGTCCGTCTGTCATTTAGAATTTCCCGACATAAAACGGAAGGATGGCTGTGATTGTCACCCCTCGACAGAAGATTGGCAGCTTGTTGGGGAAACCCATTGTTGTATCCATACGGTAACTCGCTAGTTTGTTGTGGGAGTCAAAACAAGTGATGACAACTCTGACAGTGACTAAGCCAGGGAAGATAGATTCTTGACAATGGATGATATGCCCAAATAACACCTGCAGGACATCAACACGTCACGTGACCAATTTTAGGAGGTTGCCAAAAACCATGATTGGAGAGGGGAGTTGAACTAAAACCGTTGATTGAGGCGGACGTGCTTCGGCACTGCGGTTCTGATTGGAAAAATGTCTACCGTGTGCGAATTTAGTTTTAAATTTTAAATTTTTCACTTGCCTGTCATGGGAA
>JACEFZ010011417.1:0-14385 GCA_014155875.1 Cepaea nemoralis
AAAAACACACACACACACACACACACACACACACACACCCGCCCGCTCGCCCGCCCGCGCGCGCATGCAGGCACGCACACACGAACACAAACATACACACACACGTAACAAATGACGAGCACACACACACACACACACACACAACACACACACACACACACACACACACACACACACTTAACGAATGACGAGCACAAGCGTCGAACTCTCGTCCGACCGCTCTCATGCCATTATAAGTGTAAACTTCACACGATTTAATTTACACCCTCTCCCCCTTTCCAAACACACTACAGAGTGGATATAATACATAGTGTTTTTGCCAATAAAATCAGGATGTCTCAGCGAACAGTTTATACTACAACGAACAGTCATACTACAACGAACAGTCATACTACAACGAACAGTCATACTACAACGAACAGTCATACTACAACGAACAGTCATACTACAACGAACAGTCATACTACAACGAACTCCAGGGAAGACCATGACATGAGGTTCTCTCCTCCTCTGCCTGACATCTCCAAATGGAGCAGAAAACCTCAGTCAGCCCACGCCGAGCCCTTGATTGGCTTATTCCCGATTGGTGCGAGTCGGTAGCTACAGTTTTCTCTATCGCAAGAGGTTAGTTAGTCTCACTCAAACCCTGTTTAGTTGCCTCATGCATGGTAGATTACAATGCTACTATTCTTTGCCTCCTTCGTGAGCCTCTTAAACAACACTGGTTTGAAACCTTCACAAGCTAAAAGAATCTGTAAAAAGTATGACATATTAATAACACACTCTCTGTACTTATGCGGGATCTGTGACGAAAGGTAATCCTACATACCGAGTTTGAAACACAGCTGCGGGCGATTTGGAAGCAGACCGCCTTGCCTGTGTTTCTCCATACGAAAGGTATTAGTACCGGTTTTTCAGAAATCAATGGCAAACTACTGGACGTAAACTTCCCCAAGAAATAACATGCCGGCGTAGACTGAGACGACCTGTAAAGGATATGCAACCAAATAATTGTATATATACCATGCTGCTGGTAGGTATAGTGGCTGGCCTCATCACGCATGATTTGGTCACGAAATTATGGACCTAGCATCATATTCTCATATGCCACCGTGACACAAACACGCGCTCCATATATTGATGTTCTAGGCAAATTTACGTTCTGTAGTTTGCCATTGCTTTCTGGACGAGAAGTGAACGTTTAAGTCCAAATGACCGGTGTATGGGATGAACTCCTTACTCCGCCGTATATATATAAGACGATATATGTAGGTATGTCCATTCTTTATGCGTTCGCGAACGGTCCATCCAATTCAGATGAAATTTTCTACATGTTTTCTTTTCATTCCCGTGCAGCCAACTGTCATAGTTTGTTAGTGTACAATCAGCTATTTACTTACTAAAATTTAATATTTAAATTTACATTATCATTTCTATATAGCGAGGGGACTTAACTTAAGAAAAGTTATTTCAAGGGGCATAACTTTTAATAACATTGCTATATATTTTATATATAGATTGTTGCATTGTTTTCAAAGATTTATAAACTCTTTGTCTACAGTTATTTACAGGCATATGAGTTATAATAAATAATGATATAATCTTTAAGGCATTTTCAAAGTTTTCATAAAAATAATGCATCTATTTAAATAGTGAAAATGTTCTAACTCATCGTTTTATGTTTAAAGAAGTTATCTACAGTTATGAAGGTGATTAAAACAGTTTTCATTAAAAAATAATGGATGGTGTGTGGAAGGACATTCTTAAGTTACTTTTTTGTGTTATATGAATTTAATGAGACGCTCCCCGCAAGGAGCTGGGCGAAGCCGCGCCGGGTCAGATAGATAGACAGACAGATAGTCGGGAACGGGAGCTTATATGACAACTTATATGAATTAAATGAGATGCTCCCCACCAGAGGCTGGGCGAAGCCGGGCCGGGGCAGACAGACAGACAGACAGACAGACACTCAGACAGACAGACAGATAGTCGGGAAAGGGAGCTTATATGACTACTTATATGAATTAAATTAGATGCTCCCCACCAGGAACTGGGTGAAGCCGGGCCGGGTCAGACAAACAGATAGACAGCCAGCCAGACAGACAGACAGATAGTCGGGAACGGGAACGGGAGCTTATATGACTATTTATATGAATTAAATTAGATGCTCCCCACCAGGAGCTGGGCGAAGCCTGGCCGGGACAGACAGACAGACAAACAGACACAGACAGACAGACAGATTGTCGGGAACGGGAGCTTATATGACTACTTATATGTATTAAATGAGATGCTCCCCACCAGGAGCTGGGCGAAGCCGGGCCGGGTCAGACAGACAGACAAGCAGACAGGCAGACAGACAGACAGATAGATCCCCGCCAGGGGCTGGGCGAAGCCGGGCCGGGTCAGCTAGTGTGTGTGGTCAGTCGTGAGGTTCTGTTCAAAGCACTAAAGAAGATTGGCTGCCCACCAACTCTTCTGTCCATTGTGGAATCGTTCCACGCAGGCATGAAGGATATAATCAAGTTTGATGGCTCAACTTCAGAAGAGTTTGAAATCAAGAGTGGAGTTAAGCAAGGTTGTGTACTATCTCCCACCCTCTTTGGGATATACTTTTCACTTCTACTGAAATATGCCTTTCGTGATCAGGATAACGGTATATACATTCACTCACGCTCAGACGGTGGCCTCTATAATGCTCAGAGATTGAAGGCCAAGACCAAAATTAGCAGGGTACTAATCAGAAAGTTGCTTTTTGCGGATGATGCTGCGATTACGACCCACTCTGAGGAAGAATTACATCTACTATCTGCATTCTCCAATGCTTGTTCTGAATTTGGTTTAACAATTAACAAAAAGAAGACACAGATTATGTCACAAGGTGCACATGGTGTACCATCAATCTTTATTGACGACGCCGAACTGGAGATAGTAGACCATTTTACATATCTAGGATCAGGGGTAAATAGCAAATTATCCCTCGATCAGGAAATCAACATCAGGATTGGCAAGGCAGCAACAACAATGAACATGTTAGCAAAAAGAGTCTGGGAGAACAGGAAGCTTACTTCTTCTTCTTCTTCTTCTTCTTCTTCTTCTTCTTCTTCTTCTTCTTCTTCTTCTTCTTCTTCTTCTTCTTCTTCTTCTTCTTCTTCTTCTTCTTCTTCTTCTTCTTCAGCTTTCCGAGCCATTGAGGTTCTTTGCTGCAAATACAATCCGTCTCCATTCGTCTCTCTGGTGGACCTTCTCTTGCCAGTCGTTGATTCCAAGTGCTTGTAGGTCTGTACATGTATTATCTCTCCACCGTCTTCTTGGTCTACCTCGGGGTCTACGGTAATTTATTTCCTGAGTGTAAGCGAGTTTGGGCCTCCCAAGCCGGATAGGTCAAAGGGTAGAGAACAGACAAAGAGAAACACCCTGGTCCTCCAGGTTGGGGGTTGAAGCGTGGGGTTAACATCCCCACCTTTGTAAAAACCTTTCTTTGTTACGAAACAAATACATGAGCCTCGATATCGGACTGACTTATCTGGACAACGACCTTGGAACAGGAAGCTTACTGCCAAAACAAAAGTCCTCGTCTACCAAGCCTGTGTCCTTAGTACTCTTCTTTATGGCAGTGAAATCTGGGCAACTTACTCACGCCAAGAGAAACGTTTAAACAGCTTTCATATGCGGTGTCTGCGAAAAATACTTGGTATTAAGTGGCAAGACAAAATCACAAATACTGAAGTATGAAGTATCTCTCTGGGGGAGAAGAACAGCAAAGAGGTGTAGCCATTATATTAGATAAGCAAACATCAAATTCTGTCAAAGGATATCATGCTGTGTCAGACAGAGTCCTATTAGTAAAATTAAACGGAAGACCTTTTAAAATAAATGTCATTCAAGTATATGCCCCAACAAGTGAAAGCAGTGAAGAAAGCATAGAGGAATTTTATAATGACGTGGAGTCTGCTTTGAAGAACTGCAAAAAATCAGAAATAAATATCATAATGGGTGATTTCAACGCAAAAATAGGACAGCAAGGCGATGGATGCAGTGTAGGCAACCATGGTTTGGGAGAGAGAAATGATAGAGGATACAGACTTGTAGAATGGGCAAAAGAACAAGAAATGGTTGTAGGAAACACCTGGTTTAAACAGCATCCTAGAAGATTATGGACATGGAGGAGTCCAGTCAGCAGGATTAAAAATCAGATAGATTACATCCTGATTAGCAAAAGGTTTCGAAATGCGTTAACAGTCGTAAAAACAGTTCCAAATGCAGACTGTTACAGTGATCACAGATTAATTACATGCACATTGAGGGTAAAGTTAAAGAAAGTCAAGTATACAGCAGGAAACCCTAAATATGACTTGTGCAAATTGAAAACTGACAAAGAAATACAAGATAATTTTAACATAGAAGTAAAGAACAAATTTGATATATTGTCTGATCTAGAGATCCTGTTTCAAGATGTAGATGATCAATGGGAAACGATGAAGAATTCAATCAGTTACGCAGCAGAAAAAACTATTCCAAAAGTAAAGAAAGTGGGCCGTAAGACATGGATGACTGAAGAAATTTTACAACTAATGGAAACAAGAAGACAGAACAAAAATAATCCTGCCAAATATGAAGAAATTCACAGAAAAGTGAGAACCTTATGTAAGGAGGCAAAAGAAACATGGCTTGAGAAAAATTACAGAGAAATTGAAAAACAACACAACAGTAACAATGCGAAACTAATGCACAAAAGAATTCAGGAGCTTACTAATCAAAGAACACGTACATCAGCAGGCTGCCTAAAGACAAAAGATGGAAGAGTCATAATAGAAAAAGATCAGATATTACATGAATGGTCAGATTACGTGAAAAACCTGTATGACGATAACAGAGACGAACAGTATGGTGTTCAAAATAATAATGAAGGACCAGCAATTTTGAAGATGGAGGTTCAGAATGCTCTTAACCATATGAAATGATTAATGCTTTAGAAGAATATGGAATAGATCAAGTTACCAGTCTGCTTAATACAATATATTATACTGGAAATATACCTTAGGAGTTATGTAATTCTGTATTATTGCAATCCCAAAGAAATCAGGAGCCTTGGAATGTGATCAACATCGAACAATTAGTATAATGAGTCACATCACGAAGATTTTGCTAAGAATTATCATGCAAAGAGTTAGGAGGAAAATACAACCTGAAATAGGAGAAGAACAATGTGGGTTTGTAGTAGGCAAGGGTACAGTAAATGCTGTGTATATACTGAGAACCGTAATCGAACGATCTATAGAAGTAAACAAAGATCTACACTTTTGCTTTATTGACTACACAAAGGCTTTTGATAAAGTGAGACATGTCAACATGATAAGGATGCTTGAAGATCTACAAATTGATGGAAAAGATCTTAGACTTGTAAAAAACATATATTGGAAACAACAAGCTGCCATAAGAGTTGATAATGAAGTAAGCCAATATCAGCCTATTAAAAGGGGTGTGAGACAGGGATGTGTAATGTCTCCAGATCTGTTTTCCCTGTACAGTGAAAGTATTTTCAGAAATATTGAAGATATGGAAGGAATCAACATTGGGGGACGATGCATCAATAACATTAGATATGCAGATGATACAGTCTTGATTGCAGACAATGAACAGGACCTGCAAAATTTAGTAGATGCGATTGTTACACACAGTGAACAACTAGGGTTAGAATTAAATTGTAAAAAGACACAGATTATGGTCGTCACTAGGAAGACGAAATACCACAATGTAATATACAAGTAAATGGGAATATTCTTCAACAAGTGAGCAGGTACAATTATCTCGGAACAGTAATAACATCTGATGGGAGATGCCTTGAAGAGATTAGAACAAGAATCGCCATGGCAAAAGTAGCCTTTAGCAAGATGAAAAACATATTGACCAATAAAAAGATGTCAATTGAAACGAGAAAAAGAGTGTTGAGATGCTACATTGAACCTGTACTTTTGTATGGATGTGAAGCGTGGACAATGAGCAGTCAGGCTGAAAAACATCTGATGGCTGTAGAGATGTGGTTTCTGAGGAAAATGCAAAGAATACCATGGACAGCCAGAAAGACCAATGAACAAGTCCTTCAAGAAACAAATGAAGATCGTAAATTGATTAGAGAAATTAGACGTAGACAGTCAAAATTTTTTAGGCATGTTATGAGAAGAAATGGATTGGAGAATTTGGTGACAACTGGTAAGATCGAGGGCAACAGACCAAGGGGAAGACCTAGAAGCAAGTACCTGGATGGCTTGGCCTTGTGGCATGGTCGAGACAGAAACACGGAGCTGATCCACGACTCTGGTGATCGAGTGAGATGGCAGAACATGACCGCCCACGCTTACCGGCATGGCACATGATGGATGGAAGTATTGGAAAGACCAGGTTGTGTGACTGTGTATTCCATGCTCAGTCTTCGTAGACTTAGATGGATAGGACACGTTAGGAGGATGGATGATGGTAGAATACCAAAGGACATCTTTTTTGGTGAATTACAGACGGGTAGGAGATCTCAGGGTCGGCCTCTACTACGATACAAAGATGTGTGTAAGCGGGACATGATTGATACAAACATTGATAATGCACATTGGGAGCACGTCGCCGCTGAACGTGTTGCATGGAGGGCAACTATCAGAAATGGAATAAAGACAAAGGAGAAAATGATTGCAGATAAAGCACACACAGAGCGTGAGAGTCGTAAGATGGTGCAAAATGGTGGAAATGACCATGTTTTCACATGCACCTACTGTGGGCAAACATTTGCAGCAAGAATTGGCCTTACCAGCCACACTCGCCACCGCCATGGATCGTAGTTATTAAGCCTTTTTGAAGCACAATGTACCAAACTATCGTCTGTCAAGACGGAAAGGTGCCAATGATATATATATATATATATATATATATATATATATATATATATATATATATATATATATATATATATATATATATATATATATATATATATATATATATATATATATATATATCATTGGCACCTTTCCGTCTTGACACGTCATGAGAGTTTGGAGAGAACAATAATGGAAGGGAGGAAGAGGAAGGCCAAAGAGTAGATGGGTGCAGGGTGTGGCGGATGATCTTCAAATGGGTGTATCGGACGCGGGACATCTTGCTAGTGATTGAGAGGTTTTCCGGAAGGTTGTTTGGGGAGCAAGGTTCTGCAAAGGACATGCTACTGAATGAATATATATATATATATATCAACATGTTTCGAATTATCTTGACAGGATACGCGCCATTGTGGCTCTGGTCGTTAATGCATTGATTTACCAACCCTTACCCCGAGTTCAATCTACGGAAGTGGAGTGTTATCCTCAACAACAGAATCCTAACATCAAAGAACATATAATCTGATCCACAGAAGAGAATCCTTCCTATGTGTGTCTTTTTCATACGTATTGGGATACGGGTTCCTACTCATGTTGCTTAATTACATGTCGTCAAAAGGGTATACAAAGGTAATCATTTATACACCAGGCGTGCACAGATCTCTCAAGGCAGACAGACGTGGAATGAACAATTATGGGATGGAATGAGCTGGAAGCTTCACTACTAGATCTGCAGTTGGTATACACAGTTTTAAAGTTAGTTGCATAGCCTTTACAGGACGTTGCAGTCAACCCCAGCATTTATGGCTGTTTGTGATTTCTTGACACGTTTACGTTCAGTAGTTTGCCATTGCTTCCTGGACACACATACCACTTTCATACCACTTTATAAAAACCAACGCAAGGCGGTCTGCTGTCAAATCTCCCGCAGCTGTGTTTCGAAGTGCGGCATGCGGGATTACGAACCGCGTCCGTAACTCCTTCACCACAGAGCGGTGGTATACACAGTAATCCCGTAATAGATATCATTTAGACACCCCCGTCAAGGTGGTGTAAACAGTAACACCATAATATATATCATACAGACATCCCCGGCAAACTCGGTCACGATCACGTGGTTCGGGTTAGAAACAAGACTCAAAAACTGGGTAGCGGGGGTTCTCTGGAAGGAGGCGGCAGATTTATATTAACCGCAGAGTGCCATCTGATACAGAAAACATGGCCCTGGCACTTTATATCATGGTAGCCTCGGTAGCATAGTGACTAGACACTCCACTGTCGACCAGGTGGTCATAGGTTCGATTCGCATCTGTGCGAATTCGGACTATTAAATATTGAACAGCTCTCCCAGGTCGACCCAGTCAAACATGGATACCAAGAATGTCCTTGAGAAATAATGGCGGCCAGCATGATACTGACTACATCACCAGCCGAGCGCCGATTGGTCTATACAAATATGAGTCCCGCACAGAATGCTCCGGAAGCCTTAAGGTGTGGAAAGGGTACTTAGCTTACCTTTTAAAAAAAAACGAAAACTTTCTGTATACCCAATATGACGTTTACGCTACCTTCTGTTGTATGTTTGGGATATGTGTTTATATAATCATCAAGCTGGGACATATTCTAACGAGAATGTTGGTTTCATAAGACGGGTCTGAATCCATCTCATATGTGAAAACGTGGTGCATCAGGCCAACGATTGCCGCAGACTCTGTGATGTTCTTCTATGGCCTCTATGCTCTCACGGTTTTCAGGGACACCATTACCATCATCAGCATCAACAATACTACTACCACCACCACCACCACCATCATCATCACAATTACCACCACCACCATCATCATCATCATCATTACCACCACCACCACCGCCATTATCATCACCATTACCACCACCGAAGCCATTTCAGCACCATTACCACCACCACCGCAATCATCATCACCATTACCACCACCGAAGCCATTTCAGCACCATTACCACCACCACCGCAATCATCATCACCATTACTACCACCGCCGCCACTTCATAACCATAACCACCACTACCACCATCGTCGTCATCGTTATCACCACCACCATCATCACCATTACCACAATTACCACCATCATCATCATCAACATCCACATCATTCAGCAGGTCCTTTGCTGAACACCGCTGGCATCCTGGCCAGTAGAACACTGCCTTGATCCCGTGCCTGGTCTCCTGCTTCATGCATTGTTATGCCCAAGCTGTATGCAGCCTTGTGTCCGTCTCCACTGCCCCAAACTACCTTTGGCCATTGTTTGAATATAATGCTAGACACAGTAAACGATTAAATTTATTACACCTTCCGAAGCCTAGGATAGACTTGTACAAAACAAGCTTAACGTACTCTGCAGCTCAGCTGTGGAACAATCTTCCACATGAAATAAAAGACATCATCAATCCCTATACATATAATCGCAAATTATTTGAACACTATCTCAGTACGGATTACCTTCCCCCTTAATAATAGAAGTAATAATATAATAAAACCCTAGTATAACAGCCAGTCCCCTTTTGGTAGGCCAGTATATTCCACGTAGCTAATAAATGCCACACCAGTTATTACTATTACTGAGTCGTGTAGTATTTATTTTTAATTTTTCCAAATGCCTTTATAATGCATATATTTTATATTGTTGCTGTTTTCAGTTAGCCTTGAATGATGTGTGAATGGTATAATGTATGAAAGAGAGTGATAAAAGGGCAGAATGTTAGACGGGCCTGCGTGCCCAATTCTTAACCCTTTCAAAATAAAGTTTTGTTGTTGTTGTTGTTGTTGTTGTTGTTGTTGTTCTACCCCCACCAGTCTAACCTGCTAGCTTACCCCTACTTGTCTACTCCTGTGTTGTCTTCAAGTAGCATGGTTTCCTTCATTGTTCTATCCCAACCTTTGGCGACGTTTACCATGGCCGAAGTATTTCAGTGTCGGTGTCAACAACTTAACTGACAGGCATCATCGGGTACTTCTGGCACACCATACAAGAAAACTTGCAAGTCGTGTGCGAGGAAATTAAATGGTACATTTATTGCCGTTGGCTCGCTACAAGCAGTGAACAGTCGCTATTGAAACACACAACATACAGCCACAGTATTATCTATCACGAGCTGCTACCCCTATGCTAACTTTCTATACAAATAAACACAAATACCCCTATCGCTACTCTAACGAGGTGAACACTACAAGTCCGTCCGGCCGTCTGCCAATCTTTCCTCCCGTGGTCACACACCACGCGGATTGACCTTCACCTTGGTGCGTGTTGCCTCACATGGCACGCTGATGGCAGACGTGGCAAGTTGAGTGTATACTCAACTTCTCTGTGGCTACCACGAGGCGTGATGTTATCGTGATTAGAGTGCTAACTCTCTGAACACCGCCTGCGTGTCTCATGTCGCGTGTCCCATGCCCTTCCCTCGGGCACGTATCCCCTCCTGGTCTCTTCATGATTGACTGCTCTTCCTGGCGAAGGGGATGCGGTCGAGTCTTTGACACACACCCACCCCTCCTGTGTTGCGTCATCAACTTTCACTCATTGGTTGTGACGCAAGAGGTTATAAAAAATTAGTGTCTCTAATTTTTGTCAAAGACTCTAGGTAACCTGGTTTTGGGTAATGTAATAGACTTCTACTGGCTATTGTCACAATGTAGCACAACTTTACGTGGCTACTGGCAATCGCCACAAACTTGTCTGGTTGGCGTGAGCCCTCTTCTCACATGCTATATTATATTTATTAGAGGTATGTCTGAACCGGACCGTTGTCTTTTAAGACCTGCCCTCACATAGTAAATTAACTTACTACCCATACAAAGTTGACTTTCTTAGGGTCAACACATGAATTGCTTCATGTCCCCCATATAATATTTAACAACCTTTATACAAGAGTGTGTGCGACAGGCTTTACCTACATCGCTTCCGCGTGTAAAGTTCTATTGCACTGTTAAGATAGTTCTTCGTTGTCTATTATGTCCCCTGACCCGAAGTTATCTCCCTTTGATCTACAAAAAGTGTATGTAATTTATATGTTTGTTTTTCGGGTTGTTTGCGTGTTTGGATGTAATTAACTTACTAATCTAACTTCTAAACTATGTTTCTAAGTCCTATGTGTATGTATGTTAGTTTTTTAAGTGTCATAATTTGGTTAAATGCGTCCACAAACAGGTGCATAACACTAATTCGTGACTACATTCCCTTGTTATGAAACTCAAAATACTGTAATGTAAGTTCTAAACTATATTGCAGACACACATTCATACTAGCACATTTTCACTAACGAAAACCAACACTAACACAGACAAATCTTAAAATTCGAACCCGGCAGCAGAAGAATTCGCTGACCAATCTCACTCTCTTCCGTCTATTTTCCATTCGCTCTCAATTTCACACTTCTGTCACACTGCTTTCACCCCTTAATTCTGTCACACATCTATTATCCTTCCATACCAATTCTTCTGATTATTTAAAAAACCTTGGAGTGACACTGTACAGATTTGGCTCAGTTTGAGAAATTTGAGCTCAATGACTGTGCGAAAATCGCTGCACGAGTCATGTATTTACAATATATTTACACGGATGAGAAAGGGTTGACGGTTTGTCCCCTTGGTCTCATCATCCACTATATTACACTAACATAGCACTCTACATTCTAACATACTAATATTACTTCTATAAATAAATATATAATGTGTTAACTAAATTTTGTCATGTTAATTATATGATATGTTTATATTAATCCTTATGTTTATGTAATCTAAGGGAAGTAATTTAACTATTTAAATGTAATGGATGTGATGTGAGTTATGTCCCTTAATTACATGGATGATGTGAACACAAATTATGTAATTTCCTAAATACTATGCTAAATAATGTTTTTACATGTACAATGGAATTATATGAGTAATGTTCTTAATCTAAATGGTGTAAATGATGTATGTTCACTTATCTACTCTTTTTAAACTATTCTGATGTAAAATGATGATACTAATAAATGGTAATGTTTAATAGATGATATGGTTTCATGAAGATGGAATAAACTAAACTAAACTGAAGGTAAATGAAATGTAATAATCTAAATGGTACTATTCTTATCATAAATTTAATTTAATTTATAATTAACTCTTGTTATATCTAAACTAATATTTTACGTTACATTTAAGTTAAGTAAATGGGTTAATTACTGTAATACCTATTCTATTAAAATAAATGAGAACTATTATATTTCCCTAACCTACATCTACTTTGTCATTATCTTAAAATATTATATTACATATCACATTAAGTTTATATACATGGTATTCAGTTTCCACAGGTTAGTATTTGCCTTCATGTTTGTACTTCGGTTGTATAGGCATGATATATCTACACACTTTGCCTGGGTATCTGAAATACATTACACAGTCATCATTGTGTTCTCTCGGTAGTGCACGTGTAGAGTTCACTGGTGTCGTAGCTCAGTCTTTTTGTGTCTGTAATTAAGCACTGTTCTGACACTGTTTTCTGCGTTTCACATAAATGATACACCGGAATGGAGCTTAGTTGGAAATGAGCTGTCCTAGTTCACACGGTGATGTCTAAGTTTAGCAGCACAGTTCTCCACCTGATATCTACGGACACCTAACAGTTCACTGTTCTTGGTACATGATTACGCACATATTGTGGATCTATATGTAAACTATTTTACATAGCATATTATAATCTATTCATGTACTAATTATCACTCTACATTTATATGTGGGATTTCAGGTATTTCTACCCCAGATGGTAAAACTAGTGACCACCTGAATATCCGGTCATTTTGATGCATACCACTCTGTATGACCGTGATCAGGGAGTTGTCGGTCTGGACGATGCAGTGAACATCCGTCAGAACTCGATGGAGCTTTCTCACCGTATAGATGACGCTTAGGGTTGCAACTGTGATATGGAATCTCTGGACTCAGCATGTGTGATCTTACGGCTCACGTAGCAAATCGGATGGAAGATGCCCTCAACAAATTGGCTTAGTACTGCAGTGATGGAGATTCTGCTGGCATATGACCTAAGATAATAAATGAGCCTAGGATTAGGCAAGCGGAGGGATTGGAATCTTTACAAAAAGAATTTTCAATTTTGACAATGCAGAAATTAATAATGCATCTTTCACATTTCATTTCCAGAAGATTTTAAGACATTGGAAAATATAATTGTAATTTCTGAGTAATTTACTAATCCCAAAAGGTTTCTGACCTGTTTCTTTCTGTTAGACATGGTCAGATTCATAATTTTGGTACTACTTTTCAGGTCAGTCTACAGTTGGACTTGAGAAATGACATGACCCAAAAATGAATTTATTTTAGGCATAATTTGACTTTGCTTGGTTTGACAGTGAGACCGAAGAGTCGCACTCTGTCAAAGGCATGTCTCAGTTTCAGTAGGTGTATTGTCCAGTCATCAGTATTCTGATTTATTCATGTGTATTCTATAAGTTCACTACATGTATGCCCCTCGTTGGATTTGCCAGTCTCACTAACTAGTGTAGTTGCGCTATGTATGTCTGTCGTCTGATCACTAGGTTTAGGTTTTAAATTTGAGAATTGAACCTGATACCCAGGGGCATCAAGTAAAAAGTGCTGCATAATCCTATCATGGATGTATTGATAGTTAGATCTGAGCTCAGTTGGTATAGATTCTATTACTTTAAGGGGCTCACCACTTAGATTCTTCATATAAGCATGGCCCACATTTCTATTGGAACTTGGTGATATTAATTGATATTCTACATTTTCTGTCCAGGCTGATATGGAGTCATCTTTACAATACGGTTTGATAATATTTTTGTATTTGTTGAACTTATTTTCTTCTTGCTGACTTCTCAGTTTAGTGGCAGAGATCTCTGCGTGTGAGTCTACATCCATGCCTTTCATCTTTAATTGTGTCTCTGATTCTACTTGAATTTGTTTTTCTTTCATTCTTGCCATTTCATCTATCTCCTTTTGCTTTAGATCTAATTCCTTTTGTTTTAATTCTTTCTCTTGATCTACTGTTGTTGTTTAAGTTCTAGTTCTTTTTGTTTTATCTCCTTATCATGTTCTAATTCTTTATTTTTAATTTCTATTTCTTTTTGTTTATTTATCTCAGCTAGTTCTTTTTGGTGTTCTCTTTCTTGTGCGCGTTCGTCTCTTTCTGCATTCTCTTTTCTTATACGTTCAGCTGTCTCAGCATCTTTTGCTTCCTTAAATTTCTGATCAGCATATTGTTGTAGCTCTTTACCTGTGTATTGTAACTCTTTACCATCTTTTATAAAGTCACTTAAAGTCGCCATGTTATTTGGTAATTGGCTAGCGTTTACCTATACTGATTTGTTTATTCAAGTATTTATCTCTGATTTTCTATCTTTGTTCCTCGTTGAGGGCTCTCAATTGTATTTTTAGTTTATGTGTTGCACAAAATTCTATGTTGGAATATCAGAGCACAAAAATATGATATTGTATCATAAGCTGAAAAGAGATGCACTATTAATCACA
>JACEFZ010011418.1:0-14703 GCA_014155875.1 Cepaea nemoralis
CAAGTGCCAGGGTCTGTGTCTGGGTCTATCTGAATGAGCTACTATCAATACTTGTGTAGCAACACTGCTCGTGTCCAACAGGGGATGCTTCTTTCTTCTCTTCTCCTCCAGTCAGAACCCTGGTCATCTCGCAGCACATGAGTATATCTTGGTTACTCGATCATACGTCATAAACCTCACCCACTCGAACTGCAGTTAACTCGAACAAGAGTGAACACAAAGACTGTTATAAGTTTCCTACGTATAATATACACAATCACATAATCGAAGATATCATCACTTATTCGACAGTCACATCACATTACACTACATCACAGATTAAATGCGTGGCTCAATATAGAGCCATAACGCTGTCTACTTTTCACCATGTCCACACAGGACGATGGATCAACGCCGACTAACTTGTCCCGAGCTCACTTCCTGTCACCTGGGCAGTGAGCTCCAGCGTTTTTCACGTTGTGTGGAAAGCCCCTGCTTTCCCCGTTCCCGTGTTCAATTCTGAACACAGTCGCAACCTGTACTCTGTGACCCAGGCTATAACTGAACCATGCCATGACGTCGTCAGGCTCATGGCAGTCATCAACGTGCCGTTGAAACGCTCTACTTGTCCATTGGCTTGAGGGTGGTAAGGGCTGGTATGTATGTGGTTAGAGTGAAACACCCTAAATACCTCCTCCATGAGTTTTCCACAAAACTGAGATCCATTGTCCGTCAGAATTTGATCCGGAAAGCCTAATCTGGTAAAGGCCTCCATCAGTGCGTCCGCCACTCTTTTCGAGTCAATCGTGGTCAAAGGTATAGCCTCACCCCACATTGTACAGCAATCCACCATTGTGAGTATATACATGTTCCTCTTCCTAGTCCTGGGAAGTGGACCCACGATATCGATGGCTACCCTCTCGAAAGGAGAGTTCATGATGGGCATCTCACCCAACACCACCGGTGCTGTCCAGTGTTTCGGTGCCACCCTCTGGCACTCAGGGCATGACTTCACATACCGACGCACATCATCTGTCATTCCCGGCCAATAGTAGTGGCAGGAAATCCGCTGCATGGTGGCGGCAATACCCATGTGTCCACTAAAGGAGATGGTATGCCCCATATGAAGAAACCTTTGACCGGTGAGCTTTCGGGACGACCAACTGACCGTATAGGTTGTCTCCCCTTCCTGCTCTCCTGTAGAGTATCCTATTTTTCATGTAGTACTGCCCCCGTCCTGGTGGATCAGCACTTTTCTGCAGCTTTTTGTAGCAAGGACGTAAGTATCATCCTCACTCTGGCAGTTCGTAGCTCCCCCGGCATTGGGTTAGTCACAATTGCGTCTGCCTCTTCCGTTTTCGTCTGAGAGCGAGTCTGCATTGCTCCCATATGAATTGGCTCCCTGGGCATTCCCAGAAAGACATACCGGCAACCTAGGATGACTGGAAAAATGGATCGGTCAACACAGCGGCCTTGATGGTGCCGGTGACGTACCTTGACCGAATCTCCACATTAGCAATAGGCAACTTCATGACTACAGCACTCTTCTGTGCAGGCTGTATATCCAAGGTTTCACCTGTGAATTGTTCTGGATGTACCAGATCCGCAGAAATCACGGCCTCCCCGTCCAGTCCTGTGTCGTATAAACACTCCACTTGACGACCGTTAACCTCTACCAATTCCACTACAGGTGGTTTTTCCTGGTCTGGAGTCTCTTCCTCGGCCTCGACCTGTTCGGTGGGCTCCACCTTAGGTTTTCCTGAGCACACGACGAATTGAGTGTCTCCTGACTTTCCCCTGCAGTCAATAGCATTGTGCGTGTTTGACTTGCATTGGTTGCACCATTTCCCTGTCCCAGATTTTCTATTGTCGAACTTGAGTGAGCTCTCCTGGTGGTGAGCTTCCTTGTTGACCTTGGCATTTTCCGTGACAACCTCCTTGGAAGTCACTTGACATGCTGCAAAGTGAGGGTTCTTAGCCTTCGATTTGCAGTCCCTCGTATTGTGAGAGGGTGACTTACAAATTGAACACCACTTCTCCGACCACGGTCGTTTAGGTGTAGAGCTTGAAGTGCTCTTGCTTCCCTCCTTCTTCTTCTCTGAACTATCCTCTGATTTTTGCACATAAGGTTCCCACTTTTTTGTTCCTGAGTTTTTGGCTTTCTTCTTGTCATGTTTCTCTTGACTTTTGGAGTTGGTGGAAAGGTGTTCCCCTGCCTCCCCATGTACCTCGACGAACCGTTCTGCTAATTTATTCACGAGGTCAATACGTTCCGCTCCTTGTTCTCCCAGGAACGTCCTGAGAGGTTTAGACATTTGCTTCTTCAGCTGGTCGACCACCATGAGCTCTTCCAGACTCTCATAGTCATGTGCGAACCCAGCCAAATCCATCCACTTATGGAGATAAGATTTTAGACGCAAACTGTAGGCGGCAAACAACTCCCCCGGTTCTCGTTTTGCTGCTCGAAATTTTTTCCGGTAGGTATGTGACGTAACCTCGAATCGTTTCAGCAGAGCCGTCTTTAACTCGTCATAATTGTTCTCATGTCCTGGTGGCAGGCGAGTATAACCTCGTATCCGGTCCCGCGTAATCCCTGGGATAGCTTAAGATTCCATTTGTTACGCTCCAGACCCATAGCAACTGACATAGCCTCGAAGCGTTTGAAGGTACTGGTCAATCTTCTCTTTGTCCTCCTCGTAGACCGCTAAAGGAAACTTCATAGCATGGTACCCATGTCCACCTACTGGTGTTGATCCTGGGATGGAGGAACCTCCAACTGCTCCCTCAGTTTCTCCATTAGATTGACTTTTCAACTCGAGTTCCCTCATCCGGTACTCGTGCTCCCTTTTCTGTGCTTCCTGTTCAGCTTCTAATTTCCTAGCTGCTTGCTCAGCTTCAAATTTCCTAGCTGCTTGCTCAGCTTCCAATTTCTTAGCTGCTTGCTCAGCTTCCAATTTCTTAGCTGCTTGCTCAGCTTCCAATTCCATCCTTCTCAATTCCAGCTCGGCCTTTCGATCTTCCCTTTCTGCTTGACGATACTCTCTCTCCACTTCCTGTATGTAATCCGTTAGAGCAGACCCCGCCAATCCATTTCTTCCCCCTTGCCTTTAATTCTGCTGTGCTAAGTTTAGGGGTGGCCATTATACAGAGAGGTAAGCTAGCAGGTCTAGTACAATATAACTGCAAATTACTATACAGATATATGAACAAGTACTATAAATCTAGATATTACCACACACAGCACATTCACTCAGTGACAAGAGTAGAATCAGGACCACAGACCTATGCAGACGTGTGAAGTGTGAACAGGTAAGATATTAGTCCTAACCCCTATCCACATTCACTCTAGCTGGATTCTCCAAAATGATATCTCCCTCTAATAACTAAGGATCCCGTGTCAAAAGACCCCGTTGTCAGAAGATCCCCCTGTCAAACGTTCCTGCTTGCAGGAGATCTCACTGTCCAAGGATTCCGTTTACGGGAGATCCCGCTGTCCAAGGATCCCGTTTACGAGAGATCCCGCTGTCCAGCGATTCCGTTTACGAGAGATCCCGCTGTCCAAAGATTCCGTTTACGAGCCCCCAATAATGTCGTGTCCTCCTTTACAGTGTCGTCCCTGGAGTGAAGAGAGTCGACACTCACATTATAATATTTTTTTCCCTCTCAATATTCTGGAGAATCCACCAGCTTCCGTCCAACACACTCCATCAGCCTATGGACACCTTTTCCTATCACTCTCTCACTGTCGTACTATGCCCCCTCTCATACTTCCCAACGCAACATACTCAACAACTCTTGCTTCTAGAAATTAATAAAGATTAATTTATTAAAAGAAAAGTGTAACGTGTATGAGACGTGTATGCGAAGAAAAGGTGTGACGTGTTCTATAAAGTGTGTAGAATCGGACTCTCAGACAACAACCCAGTCGGCTGATCCCAGCAAGGATAGACCACAGCACGTTACGTCAGAACATGTACAGCTCACCCAGTGCCGAAACCATCTTGCCGGATACTGCTTTGCCTCTGTAGACCTCTGGTAATCCAATTTCATGATCATCCGAAATAGACACCGGTGGTATTAACAGTTAATCATGGACCGGTTGAACCCTACACAATGTCCGTTCCTATCGTTCCTTAAAAAAACTGCACAAGTCCTTTGTAGTGTGTACACAGTCATTAATGTTAATTGTTACTGTACTGGATCCTCCCTCGTGTCTATCTAGCCTCAAGTATCAAGTCTTGTGTTCTATTACACGAGATTATATCACACTATGTAATTATTAGACTTAATGTTTTCAGTTCGTTACTACTGTCTGATGCTGTATGGTGCATCAGTACGCATCACTCTCTTTGGTGAATCAACTTCCTTCTAGCTTTAGTTACGTTCTGTATGCAACTTTATTGATTGTTGAACTGGTGTTCTTCCGAATGGGATTTGATTCTTTCCCAAAAACTTGTTGAGTTTCCTTGGATCTGGTAGGGAACCTAGGATAGAAACAACACATCTGGTGATAGTACTAGTCACTGATCCTTTCGGCTGAGTGTAAGCCTATCGCCTTGCTTAATGATCTTTAGCTAACTAGACTTAGTCATAGAGCAGATTAGCTACCCACCTAGAGCCGAATCAGGCTATGACAAAGAAAGACCCATACAGAGTGCAAAACCCCAGCGGGCAAGTTCCCCGTCTCCCAATTATCCATCAGTACTCTATTCTTAACTAGTTTCCACTAACAGTGCTAATCATCACACTATAGTTTAACAAGGCCACAGTCTATATTAATTAGAACGAATATATTATAATAGGTTATACCTTACAGCACTGCAGTTTACACTAAATTACATCTAATGGTAGCCATACAGGCTCGTGTAAACTAAATCAAATATCTCCTTCACACGTTAGATGTTCTAACTGCTGCAGTGACAATCATGTCTGTCTAAATCCACATTTTCAAGTCCCCCTAGTTGGTCCCAACTCGGGTTTATATGGCAAACTACCAAAGTTGGCCACGTGACGTTATCCTTTATGCCCCCACACAGGTGGCACATTGGCAGATCATCCCCTGTCAGGGATCCATCCCCCCCCTCTGGCTCCCTCCATGTTAGATTTGTCATCACTGCTTGAGACATCCAAAACAAGCCAGCGAGTTCCTGTATACCCCCAACAACAGTTGCAAATAACCCCGTCAATCTTCTCGATGTTCCGGAAACCAAGAATTGACATATGTACTGTTACTTCCGTGCTAAGTACTTCCGTTTTCCCTCTGATATGTTTATGACTTGTCAAAGTGATATATGATTCAGCACACTCACTTCCTCTATACCTCTGCCACTGTTTAATTTAGTCCGACAGGTGATGGCCAACATCCGATTGCCACTATGACCCCACTGCTTCCATTTGTATTCAAATGTTGACAAACTGTCACGGCGCTGCCGGGATCTGTCTCCATCACCACCAAATGTTCCAAATCCGTTTGAGATGTACACGTGCAGCTACAAATATTGTCCTGGGATTTTGACATCCGCTTTGTTTTTTTCAGTTAGTAAAAATAGTTGTCGCTGGCAGATAGTCCGTTTAATCAGAAAGCCACTTATAATAATCAACCGGTTAAACACACGGTTTTATTTTGTGACACTTACTATATTTCAGATAAGAAACTGTCACATCGAAGAGCTATGCTCAGTCTGTTATGTGATGGACATTTACAGAAGGGTAGTAGTTGTTTCCGTTGTGTTACGTGTTTATGTGTCTGTGGGACTGGGGGGGGGGGGGGGGGGGGGGGGGGTGGCTAGACGTGACACCGCGTGTACTTTCAAAATGAAATAGTCATAGGCAGCATGATCACCGTCCATTGGTCATGTGATGAGAAGAGAGGCGACGGTCAGTGAGGATGTGTCACAGTGAAGCAGGAGAGACTACAGAAAGTGCGGACTGATGTGCCGAGCTAAGACACAAACACTGGCAGAGACAACTAATCAATGATGGCAGCGCTGAAGATGTGGCTTTGCTAAGAAAGCAAACGTGTACGGTAAAATAAGTACAGAAGTATTGATCGCTGGTCAGAGAATACAGCGAGAGCTTGTAGCAATGACAACACTCGGTAGACAATAGAACAATTGGAAGCTGGATGCACACACTAGGATCTGAACTAGGTGCTTCCAGGTAAGTATAGCTGCTGGGTGAAGTACTTCTACCTGGACACACGGTCACCTGGTGAAACACTCCTACCTGGAGCCACGGTCACCTAGGTTATGTACTTCTACCTGAAGCCACGGTCACCTAGGTGAGGTACTTCAACCTGGACACACAGTCACCTGGGTGAAGTACTTCTACCTGGAGCGACGGTCACCTAGGTGAGGTACTTCTACCTGGAGCCACGGCCACCTAGGTGAGGTACTTCTACCTGGAGCCACGGTCACCTAGGTGAGGTACTTCTACCAGCAGCCACGGTCACCTAGATGAGGTACTTCTACCTGGAGCTACGGTCACCTAGGTGAGGTACTTCTACCTGGAGCCACGGTCACCTGGGTGAGGTACTTCTACCTGGAGCCACGATCACCTGGGTGAGGTACTTCTACCTGGAGCCACGATCACCTGGGTGAGGTACTTCTACCCGGAGCCACGGTCACCTAGGTGAGGTACTTCTACCTGCAGCCACGGTCACCTAGATGAGGTACTTCTACCTGGAGCCACGGTCACCTAGGTGAGGTACTTCTACCTGGAGCCACGTTCACAGAGGTGAGGTACTTCTACCTGGAGCCACGGTCACCTGGGTGAGGTACTTCTACCTGGAGCCACGGTCACCTGGGTGAGGTACTTCTACCTGGAGCTACGGTCACCTGGGTGAGGTACTTCTACCTGGAGCCACGGTCACCTGGGTGAGGTACTTCTACCTGGAGCTACGGTCACCTGGATGAAGTACTTCTACCTGGAGCCACGGTCACCTGGATGATATACTTCTACCTGGAGCCACGGTCACCTGGGTGTCAATCAAATGTTGCATAACCTTGGCAGGACTGGCTATCATTCCCAGGTACATTCTCTAGGGTGTTTAATGCTCAGTAACGTGCCATCGCTTTCTGTTGGACAAGTCTCAGTGTAAGTCCGGCTTTTGGACAACTCACCGTTGACGTTCAGCTGACCGGTGTCAGGAAATACACCCACTATTTCACCAGCAGCGCAACAGAAGTTTAAGCTCAGGCGCGATAAACATCTCGGCCACGCTGACCTCTCAGTTAGATGTAAACTTGTTTAAAATGCGTGTACCTCCACCCACGGTCGCTTAGATGTACAATTGTTTACAATACGGGTACCTCCACCTCGGTCACTAAGATGTACACTTGCTTAAAATACGGGATCCTCCAACCACGGTCATTTAGATGTTTTTTAAGCTGCATATCCCTTACAGGACGTTGCAGTCAACTCCAGCATTTTTCAGCAGTTTAATGATATGGAATAGGCCAAGTTACCAGACTGCTGAACACAATATACGATCATGGCGATATATCTCCTAAATTATGTAATTCTATATTTATTACAATCCCGAAGAAATCAGGAGCCTTGGAATGCGATCAACATCGAACAATTAGTATAATGAGTCACATCACGAAGATTTTGCTAAGAATTATCATGCAAAGAGTTAGGAGGAAAATACAACCTGAAATAGGAGAAGAACAATGTGGGTTTGTAGAAGGCAAGAGTACAGTAAATGCTGTGTATATACTGAGAACAGTAATTGAACGTTCTATAGAAGTAAACAAAGATCTGTATCTTTGCTTTATTGACTACACAAAGGCTTTCGATAAAGTGAGACATGTCAACATGATAAGGATGCTTGAAGATCTACAAATTGATGGAAAAGACCTTAGACTTGTTAAAAAAAACAACATATATTGGAAACAACAAGCTGCCATCAGAATTGATAATGACGTAGGTGTGAGACAGGGGTATGCAATTTCTCCAGATCTTTTCTTTCCCCCTGTACAGTTAAAATATTTTCAGAAATATAGAAGATATGGAAGGAATCAACATTGGGGGAAGATACATCAATAACATTTGATATGCAGATGATACAGTCTTGATTGCAGACAATTAACAGGAGCTGTGACATTTATTAGATGCGGTTGTTGCACACAGTGAGCAACTAGGGTTAGAAATGAGTATTAAGAAGACACAGATTATGGTCGTCACTGGGAAGAAGGAAATACTACATTGTGATATACGAGTAAATGAGCAAATTCTTAAGCAAATTAATCGGTAGAGTGGGACGCAGAGGTGTTTCTAATGCGCCAGGGCCAGGTTCTATACTGGCCAAGACCTACTAACACGTCCTAGTTGTGCGCCCTGGGCAACAAGTCCCTTCGGGGTCCTGGCTAACGTAGTAGAATCGCTGATTCTTCCGAAGTCGGAGAGTGTCTGCCTGCACGGCGAGGAACCACCAGTCTGCACACCAATAAGCCAAACACGGGACAACGAATACTCACGCAAACATCAAGTCCGGTATGACATCACATTGATGTTGGACAATAGGATGTTTTCATCTGACATACAGGACTTCACGCTGGAGTTCACAGCCAGCGAAAACAAGCAAGCAAGCATCTCGGAACAGTCAGAACATCTGATGGGAGATGCCTTGAAGAGATTAGAACAAGAATTGCCATTGCGAAGGTAGCCTTTTGCCAGATGAAAAAATACTGACCAATAAAAAGATATCAATTGAAACAAGAAGAGGAGTGTTGAAGTGCTACATAGAACATATACTTTTGTATGGATGTGAGGCGTGGACAATGAGCAGTTAAGCTGAAAAACTTCTGATGGCTGTGGAAATGTGGTTTCTGAGGAAAATGCAAAGAATACCATGGGCAGATAGAAAAACCAGTGAACAAGTCCTTCAAGAAACAAATGAAGATCGTAAACTGATTAGAGTCATTAGACAGTCACAATTTTTTGGGCATGATATGAGAAGAAATGACTTGGAGAACTTTGTGACAACTGGCAAGATAGAAGGGAAGAGACCAAGGAGAAGACCGAGAAGTAAATACCTGGATGGCTTGGCAACGTGGCATGGTCGAGACAGGAACACAGAGCTGATCCACGACTCTGGTGATCGAGTGAGATGGCAAAACATGACCGCCCACGCTTATCGGTATGACACATGATGGATGGATTGTTATATTCTTGGCAAGCTTATGCTCTGTAGTTTGCCATTGCTTTATGAGCGATCGGCTCACAAACCCCGCAAGTAATCAATGTGGCGCGATCCGCTGCCGAATCTCGCGCAGCTGTGTTCCTCACTTAGATATACGGGATTACGGAGAAAGTCGTTAACCCTTTCGTCAGACACCTGTTTAAAATACGGGTACCTCCACCGGCTGTCAGTTAGATGTACACCTGTTTAAAATACGGGTACCTCCACCCGCTGTCAGTTAAATGTACACCTGTTTAAAATATGGGTACCTCCACCCGAGGTCAGATAGACGATTTCTACTTCTGTCTTATGTTTTAAGTCCGGATGTGAAGAATGGACATTTAACCACTCCGAGCAAACCGATAGATGATCAGTGTCGCTTAGCATACGTAAGCTGTAGGTCTGATCGTTTAAGTATAACACAGGTTGTAAACTGCACGCAATTTTCGTCATACTTCCCTCAGTGCGGGAACCACACTTTACATCCAAAGACGAGCATCATTGATTGCGTTGCTTCACCCTTTGTTGTATCCTACGAGCAGCAGTCGTTCAAGGATCGTCTTCGGAATCTCTGTTTACTTTTAAACATTTAATTAAACTTTTAAATGCCATGTGTTTTTATTTTTATTTTAGATCTGTTTCTGTGGTTCCTGATGAAGATCACTAAGATCGAAACGTCGCTTCATTGTGTTGTTGTGTAACTTTTTTAAATCGTATGTATCTATGTTTGTTATCCTTTTTATTATTACACTGTGATTTCCGTTTGTCGGATTTGCGTTCAATGTAAGGTATGTGCGTGCACTGTGTCTATGTTTATTCTCTCTCATTTTGTTGCATATGTCACACATACCTAACTGTTGTCATTTGGTATTGTCATATCCTGCTTCAGTTGCCACTTCTCTTATATGTTATTATTCGAAACCTCTGCCCTATCCACAATGATCGTTCCAACAATTTGGGCATTTGAAACCAACAGATCATCGCTCCTTGCCTCAAACCTCCACAGTACATTGATCGTTCCAACAATTGGGGCACTTGAAACCAACAGATCATCGCTCATTGAATCAAACCTCCACAGTACATTGATCGTTCCAACAATTAGAGCACTTGAAACAAACAGATCATCGCTCATTGAATCAAACCTCCACAGTACATTGATCGTTCCAACAATTAGAGCACTTGAAACAAACAGATCATCGCTCATTGAATCAAACCTCCACAGTACATTGATCGTTCCAACAATTAGAGCACTTGAAACCAACAGATCATCGTTCCTTGCCTCAAACCTCCACAGTACATTGATCGTTTCAACAATTGGGGCACTTGAAACAAACAGATCATCGCTCCTTGCCTCAAACCTCCACAGTACATTGATCGTTCCAACAATTTGGGCATTTGAAACCAACAGATCATCGCTCGTTGCCTCAAACCTCCAGACTAGAGAATCTTGACATGTATTCACAGGCAGTTCGCTGCAGAACGTCGCACTAATCGCAGGTTCTCCATTCTTTACCAAACCTTCTGCCTCATTCTTGCTGTGGCCCAACGTGTCTTTTCTGCCGTACGTCGACGGTCGTGTTGTCTGACCTCTTCCTCTTCTTCTAGTAACCACATTTTCAACTGCTGTTTATTTTTAACCAATATGACCAGAATATTAAGAAAAGTGAATACAATATTGTATACAATAAACACTCGATGCACAATTTGTCAACATGACTAGTCAATCCACATATAGGCATACACAGAGATCTTACAAATTTATCAATCTATATGTGGATATAAATGGAGATCTCAAAATTGCTTCAGTCTACATGTGACATAAATAGAGATCTCTTAAATGTATCAACCTGCATGTGCCATTGATTTGCGCACGCTCGCTTTGAAGTCAGGCGTAGTTAATACACATCACTTCTAGTAGCACTGGACTGAATTGTGCGTGTGGATTAGCTTTCCCTACTACCAGTGTCCCTCGCCATCATGCTAACCCACTCCGACTTCACATGTACTTGTAATTTACCTCCAAAAGTCAAGGACGAGAAGTCAACATTTTAGCCCAACTGTCCGGTGTAGGGATTGAACCCGCTACCTCGGCATCAGATCACCGGATGTGTAAGAACGTAAATTCTTATCCGTTCAGCAATGCTGACTCCCTACATGTGGACATAAATGGAGATCTCCTAATTGTATCAATCTGTGGACATAAATGGAGATCTCCTAATTGTATCAATCTGTGAACATAAATGGAGATCTCCTAATTGTATCAATCTGTGGACATAAATGGAGATCTCCTAATTGTATCAATCTGTGGACATAAATGGAGATCTCCTAATTGTATCAATCTGTGGACATAAATGGAGATCTCCTAATTGTATCAATCTGTGGACATAAATGGAGATCTCCTAATTGTATCAATCTGTGGACATAAATGGAGATCTCCTAATTGTATCAATCTGTGGACATAAATGATCTAATTATATTAGTCTGTGGACATAAATGGAGATCTAATTATATTAGTCTGTGGACATAAATAGAGATATAATTATATTAGTCTGTGGACATAAATGAAGATCTCGTTCTATAAGAGGCGTTCATTTGTGAGACAGTATGCTTTCATTGTCTCTAGGCGCCTGAGTTTACTGGAAAGCATTAACTGGGATATTTTTGGTTCGACAAAGAGTTCACCGACCAGTAAGTTCAAAATTAGTAGTGAGTGGCCGGGCAATGACTCTAGTGCAGCCCGCTAACCGACAGTTTACCTTTCGTTGTTAGTAGAATAAGAAATTCAGGAAACATGAAGCCGAACTTAGCATAGGAACTGTCAAATGAGCAAGAAATACAACGGATTAGGCTAGATATATGGGAACGGACACGCCCAATGAACCAAACCAGGCGAAGGCAGAAAAGGTAAGGTCTTCGACCTCAAGCTATAACCTAGTGGTGTCAAGGGATCTAGAATAAAGCGGATTAAGTAGAATTAATTATGTGGTACAGCTAAAATCTCATTTGGTAGCCCTTCGCGGCAAGGAGGAGCTATGTCACGTGATGCCAGAAAGAACCGCCAAATTAAGCGGTATATATATACGCGGGACAGAGAAGCATTTAAGGAGATAAGCGAGTTCTAGACAGCCGAGTGCAGATACTCAAAGGGCTGTTGAGACCAAGAGGGCTGTGGAATTTCTGATCGGGCAGATACGCCTGAGGACCAGAGCAAAACACGGACTTGAGTGTTGGAAGAAAGTGCCGCCCAAAATAATATATTGATTGCTACGAAGGACCAACGTCTAAAAAGCTAAAGGAACAGCTCTTGGGTCGTAATGGATGGCTAAAAGTCGAACACGACGTACATTAGCCAGAGAAAGACGAGGTAGTCAGAACCACACAGCAGACTTAAAAGTCAGATAGGACGGAAAGGTCAAGTGGGATCCACGGCAAGCGAGTGATTGGACAGAGACAAAGGAAACCCACTAGACAGGACTCTTACGTAAGTTGTTAAGTTTAATTAGAAATATGTTAGTCTGTAGTCGGGCGCGGGTAATGGTACTTAGGTTTAGGAAGCGTTGGCAAACTACAACGGACAGATAACGGGGTTGACTGCGACGTTCTATAAGGAGGTAAAGAATACGTAACTAACTATTCAACCAAAATTCGCAGTGACTAGTTACGAAGTAGGAATATGAGCGCCGAGACCGTACAAATGGTAATTATGTGCGAACGTTATTAGCGGCATCAAAAGTCCTCGAATTATTTCTCATCAAAATGTAAACACAGGCGACTAAAAACACAGCAGACGGCAGGAAGAAGATAGCAAGGCATTCGCGGTCACTAGGTCGAACCAAACAATGGGATCAGCTGGCCACTGCAAGTAAAACGGACCCGGAACAGGCCTGTAGAGAAAATGAATGCAGTGTTGTGTAGCAGAGGGGGGAAACCGGGGTCAGGCTCTGTTATGATTAGCGCGAAAGACAGTGTCGCCCTGCGAAATTTGAAGGCACGAGTTCGGATCTACACAAAAATCGGGAATAAAAGGCTTAAATGGCTTTAATACTATAAGGCGAGATAGGGAAATAGAGAGCAGTGAATAGATACAACGACGCGCATTAAATGAGCTGAAGGGGACAGGAATGCCTTTGGATATAAACGTTACAGACAGATTGGGGGATATCTTGGGTAAGAGAAAGGAAACGTGCGTCCATACTTCAAGAGCTGAATATTGAAGAAGATTGGCTTATAAAGACGACAAACTATACTGCGGGGATGGATGAAGAGGCATGTTTATCAATTATCGTAACTATGGTGTTGTTAGGCGTGATATTAATCTATGTTGTCAACATGGGTTTGTGTTAATAGTTGTGTGGGTTTATGTAGTCGATGTTGACGGCCCATAATGATGGCTAATCATGAGTGGACTTATGTACTGCAAAAGATTATAATGATTGTAGGAGTTTTAGTGTGAAAGGGGCATTTCATATATGTGATTTTTGGGCAGTATATGTGTCTCACCTTGTTGTCTTATGATTATTGTTGGGGATGATGCAGATTATGTTGTTAATAATAATGGCTATGATATACACAGTGGTGATGAGGCGTAGGGGTTCGTGGCTTAGGTTACATATGGACGACACATGAGGGGAGCTGAAGTCATTATTGATCAATAGCTATGTTTACTGATGTGTTGATTGTTTTGTGATTAAGGACAGTGGGAATTTATGTTGTTGAGAATGCATATATATAAGTAAGTATAATATTAATACATGCGGTTGAGGACGATGATGGCGCCAATGATAAGGAGACATGGCGCCAGTACATGTCACTGGGGTGTTGTGTTGTCAGCCTCGGGGACAGAAGTGTTGTTGTTGGGGGTTACCTGATGTAGTTGTTGAAATGTGACGACCAGTTATCAGCTGTTGTGTTATGTGTCTGGCGCGGGGAAACCCGGCCAGTGTGGGCAAGCGGATCGGGAGTTGTTGTTAGGGTTGTCCCACTGCCGAATTATATGTGTCTGTCCACTGTGGGAAGACTATCAGTGTCGGCGTGGATATTGTATTAATGTCACATGATTATTACACTTGTTGAAGTGTTTGGGGATTTATGGGTTGATGTTGGCATCAGGGAAACACTGGTTGATGGTGTACGATCGCCCAGGCGGTGATGGAATATCACTGACCCGATGTCAATACACGTAGCTGAAGACGAAGGTGAGCAGTAGGTTGATGACACCCGATGATGCTGTTCACATAGTCAAGGGTGTCTTTTTGTTCAATTTTCAGGTTGTCGCTTGATCGATTGCCTGGGTAAACTAGTGGGCGGTCATTTGACGGTGGAAGTTGGGTGTGTGCATCTTAGTAGATTTATATACTTTCTTGTCAGATTGCGTACTTTATTATTATATTCCCCTGATTGATATGTGACTAGTTATTGGTTTAATTGCGTGCAATTCCTTAGTTTGATGGTATTATCTTGATGCTAGTTACCTGACAGCATTCTTCCATAATTGTTTGAATTGTTACCGCACGACACTTTGTATACTTTGTAATGTCTTT